>OY720679.1:150421187-150616187 GCA_963170755.1 Amphimallon solstitiale
TACATATTTCAAAATTGCCGCTCGTGCACATAACGCTCTTGGCGACAAAAACAATTACTAATTTCAAGTCTCGTGTCATTAGTGAACTTAGCCATCTATATAAGAGTATAAATATTTTATCTATGGGCTACGCCACCGTCGCCTGGTTACTACCACCAGAGGCGCTGAATATTTGATAAATTTATATAATCTGCAGTTTAGATGTAATTTAAGAGATTGAAACCTACAATTGGTATTCTAGTTAACGACAGATGACGCTCCTAAAAAAATTATTATTTTAGGTAATTTATTTCGGTACTGAAGAAGTTAGTTTACATATATGTATTTTTTTCTGTTATTTGAAAATATTATAATTATTTTTGTCTAATAATTAACAAAACCATTTTTACTAAATATTGGATTCAAAATTTCATTTAATTTCTACCCATATGATCATAAGACTTAAGGTCTATAGTTGCTTGCAATCATTTCTGCACAAAAAACTTTTACATCAACTATGCACACAAAGATACCTTGTGCCTACTTTTTTTCCCTATTTATATGATTTATTGACTATAAATTCCAAGAGCTCCTTCTTTGAGTAAGATTAATGTTTGGGAGAATATTGTTATAAAAATACAATCTTCCAAGAGGATTGATTTTAGTGAACAAACTGGAAAATATCCTCATGTAAACACTTATATAGGTATAGCACAGATAATATACAGGCTGACGCACCACATTCCCGTCGGTTTATATATACGAAAAGTGGCAAAATGTAACACTTTGCCACATTACGGGCACGTTTTAAAATTGTTTTGAAATATACAGAGTGATTCAATAAAATGTTGCGTACCAAAGTTATGAAAATTTAAATGGAACACTTGTATATTATGGCATATTTTGATACTATAGGCTAAATGAAGGCTACTTACTGTTATACTCCCTATACATAACTTAACAGAGACATTTAACTATTTCTGTCTTACATATTTGAGCGAATTATTTTAAATTGTATCTATTGTTTACTCAAAGCATCAGACTTTAAGATAAGTTAAAGTTGAAATCTAAAAATTATACAGAGTGTTTAAAAACAATATTATTATTATTACTTCAAACAGATACATTATTTACTATTATTACTAAAAACTATATTAGTAATTTAGGATTTTCAATTTCAAACTTTAGTTTCTTGCAATTTATTTTTTAAATGGCTAATATTTATTAACCTAACGGTTTGATTGGTTTTGTTTCACAATAGTTAAAAAGCATCATAACTAGGTAAACAACAAATATATACTTTATTAAACAAATAACAAACTAAAGTAGTAAAAGAAAACTAATGTTTTAACAAGTGCTCAAAATGATGTCCTTATTTTTCAATACATAAACGAATTTTCTCTTGAAAGGACTGTTTAACTCTTGTTAAAATACTTGGTGTTAAAGAACGAAACGCTATTCTTATTCTGTCTCTCACATCGTCTGGTGTAGTTGGTGGTGTATCATAGACAAATTTTTGAAATAGTCCCATAAAAAAAAAAAACAGAAGTCGTTAGGTCTGGAGAATTTGCTGACCAATTGAGTGGACCGCCGCGTCCTGTCCACCTCTTGAGATATTGCCTATCCAATTCATTTCTAACATTTACTTGAAAATGCGCTGGTGCACCGTCTAGTTGTAATCACATTCTTTGTTAGTTACCATCGAAAGAGAACGTATCACTAGCGTTCCAATTATTCCACCCTACACATTGACACAACATCTGTGTTGCCTTCGAGAGTTCTAAAAAAATGGAAATTTTCGTCACTGTATTAGTGAAAATTATGTCTATTAACTAATCCGTTATTGTGGAATGGTGACTCGTCCGTAAAAAGTACAGGATCCAAAACAAATTCATCTTTGTGAAACTTCTCCAGAACCCATAAACAAAATACGAGTTGACGATCGTAATCTACTTCCAAAAGTGCTTGGTGTAATTGAATACAATGCGGGAAAAAGCTGTGCCTTTTTATAATTTTTCCGGCGCTCCGCCTGCTTAATTATTCCACTGGCTTCACTTATTTTCCGCTGACTTGTATGCGGCTTTTCTACAAGAAATTCGATAACAACAAAATCATTTTCTTCATTTCCCATAATTGGTCTTTGCCTTTTTGGTTTCTGATAACACTTGCAATAAACTTTCTAATGACCGCCTGTCAGGGCGATGACGCGTGTTAGGATATTTTTAAGCATAAACTCTTGATGCTAGCAAGTAATTTTCGTAAAACTCTCCAATTACTAAAATCTAAATTTCGCTTTGAGAGGCGGTTCTCATTTTAAATAATTGAAATAATTGAAACGACGTTGAACAGCGATGACGTCTTAACTAATATGTACTGTAACTGTCAAATAATTTATCTGGCTCAAGTAATAATAATTCCGCCTACTTTTGAGAAATAAATTGCAAGGAATTAGTGTTTGAAATTGAAAATCCTAAATTACTCAAGAACTAAAAACTCTTATAACTACGACCATCATCTGACTAAAAATTTGAACAGCGAATTTTACACTCAATTTTTGAAAGGAACTGGGTGATATATGCGCATTTGTTATTTTTGTTAGTGCTCTGCTCTTCTTGTTTTCTTAAATAAATGAGGTGCAAATCTTTCACCGGCACTTCGACACACTCTTTGACGGCAGTCATTTGGACACTTGATGTAAAACCTCGACTCTCGATCATCAGTAAAAGCAGTGGCGGCTGCTGCAGGGAGGGCAACGGGGCACTCCCCTCCCCGTGACAAATTTCTTTTAACAGATAAATTAATTATAAATACCTAATTTGTATATAATTTTTCTGATTTGTTTGATGACAAATAATATGTTTTCGGAAGTAACAGTCCGTCTTTTCAGCGCGTTTAAAAATCGCAGTCTGACGTAGGCTCCGGGGCATCTCGCGCGACTGCCCCGTCTGTATTAGAAATCGAGCGATGAAACTGGCGCGGGTAGCGCGCGTATATATGTAGGCGGCGGGGCACTACTCTATGGTGCCGGGTCCGGGTGGCGGTCCAGTATGTAATATACAGCGGTGAGTGTATGTTGTAATTTCTATCGGTGCAAATGCAACTTAGAATTGCGTTAGTAACATTAAGACAGAATTAAAAAATCTAGGTCTCCCTAGACCAGATTTATTGATTAAACTAGAAGATCACAATTTGAAAACTAATAAAACCGTGACGAGAAAATTCAACAGAAGCTCTTCTTACAGTTTATCACTTTATCATACTGGTTGTGTGGGTGTAATGTGCAAAATGCTTTTTTGTACTCGCCGCCTGTAAAGTGACAATAGGCGCATGTGTAGCTCGACTGGGAAATACGTTTTCCCGGTTGAGGCGACTGCAAAAATTGAAAAAAACACCTACACTTTGGGACATTTAAAAAAAAATGTAACTTGGTGGTAATAAAATTTAAAGTTGGGGAAATAGGAGTAATAATTAAAAATTCTTCCAAAAAAATTGTGGCGCCATCTATTTGAACCAGATCGACATTCATATTGGCAGTTCGGAATTGTTTGTATTTAAACCAAAAAACCCAATAAATGTACTATAAATTTATAAATATAAAAATAAATACCTCATGTTTGCATTGTGTAAGAATATAATAACTTAATTTTAGGGAAAGATGAGTAATAGTTACGTACATGAAATGCTTAAATTAATTAGGTAATCTATCTTAGGTTAGGTATGATACCAATGACATTAATCAATAATATTTTTTTAATTTAATGTTCGTACAAAAAATATTGTACAAACCACTTGCGTGAAGACATCTTCCACGCATTCGCCCAATTAAAAGCACTCGCTTGTTGCGGTCGCTCGTGCTTACAATGTGCGCTCATGCGGGAAATTAGTCTTCCCGCACTTGGTTCATAAATAACTATTTTCTATTTCGGTGCTATAAAGTTAACTTTACGACATCCGTTTTGGTTGCAAAAGTATTTCTTTATCGCACGCTAATTTTGTTGTTTTGACGTTGGTAACAAAAAAAAAATGGAACCAAATTATATTTAAATGACAAAATGTAAGCCTTTAATGTTACAAACATGTGCAATAGAAGTTGTACAAAGAATAAAAAGCACACATGCTAACATTTTATTTACTAATTAACAATATAAATTGTTAAGCAGAGTTGGATGGTAAGTTTCCTGATGCTACTATTGTAATTTACTTCCAAGGTTGAATAGTACAACTGTTATAAAAGTTTGTTATTGATAATATGTGGAGACTATGTTGGCGAAAGATTTTGTAAATTGTCTTCTGCTATTTTGCGAATCTCTGGGGGCGTGCAAAGTAGAAAAAATCAAGTGAACGTTGTTATTCTACTTTGAAGAGAATAAAAACAATTTCTAGAAATACCATGCGGGAAAGCAGACTATGTGCCTTAGCAATGTGTTCCATTGAAAAACAATTACTGACATCAACACCAAACTTCAATGAATGAGTTATTAATCATTTTGCTGATCGTAAGGAACGGCGGATGGATTTTATTTTCAAACAAGTTAATTAAATAGCATATTGAGTTTATTTATTGTCTGTACTTAATTTTTGATATTAAACACTCAGACCGATGCCCTCCCGTCCCAAAAAATCACGGGCCGCCACTGAGTTGAATACATTAGGCGCTTTCCCGTTAGGGTCAGAGTAAGTTCAGAGTCACCTTAATCCCCACTTCTACTACCCCCCGAGTGTTCCTTTTGTTATTGTCATTTTGATCTTCTTGGCGCCGGTGTTACTTACCCCCGCCCCCTCAAGGACCAGCTTTGAAATTGGTTCAGAAAGACCCACGCATGCTCCGTTATATTTTATATCAAATGTAATTTGGTTATTGTCTGTTTTGTTGTCCGTCTTACGTCATAATTTCTCTTCTTTGTGGTAATAAGTTAAAACCTGAAAATAATAAACTACTCCACTTCTTAATAATTAATTAAAATGTGGCAACAACTGCACTTTTGACGCTATTACTGACTCATTGCTCGTATTCAATCGCCGAATGGTGGCTATTTGAAATAAATACACTTGCGTACTTCCTTGCTTTTTTTATATAGATGCTTATAATCCGTTTAATATAGTAATAAATATGCTGTGTAGTTTTTTCAATGTTATATTAGATAATTAATTGATTTTATACAGTTACTTATGTAGTACTGAGGTAATATTATACCTGTCAAAGATAGGGCTTTTTTTTTGTTATGCGGTGGCAAATGCACATTCAAATTGCCGGCGAATGTTTACTTGCAGGTTAATTAGATTATTTTTGGCAGAAGTATTAACATTGAAATAACTATACGTCATATTTATTAATATATTAACAATGATTATAACATTTATATAAAAAAAATCAAGATTGTAATTGAATTCGATCCGCGTGTCATATAGTCAGCACCAATGATCTAATAATATAGAACTACTAGATGGACTGTAGAGAGAGAGGAATTGACCTCTACATACAAAGGAGATAGATATACAAAACCGTTAGTTGTGGGCAAAACATGGCGATATCGCATTGTTTTGTATATAAACTTTCTCAATTTTGTTGATTTATACATATTTATTTGTCTTTTTGGTAATTTGGATTATGTATTTTATTAATAGATTTCTTCTAGTAGGTATTGATTTTATTTCATACACCACTGACTTTATTTTTATTTAAAGAAATACGAGTATAAAGACAACTGTGGATTCATGATGATTCAATCAACTATTTTTATTTATAAAATTGTGATTGTAATTAGACACATTTTAAGAATTTCATTTTTATTTGATATAGGTAATGTAATGTATATAAATTGAGAATCATCAAGAATATTGGCAAATGTTAACTTCAGCTTATAATTTAAGTGTTGTTCTCATGGATTTAATGTAATATATATTTGGTTAAAAGTGCTATTATCAGTAACAAAATTAGAAATAAATATTTTAAATTGTTGAATATTATATATACCAGCTTCGCAGTGCTTGGAGTCACATATTTAAGACACAATGGTAATGTCATGTGCAGCGTATGGTTGTACTAATAGGGCAGAAAAGGGAATGAACGTATCATTTCACAGGTTAACTATTCTTAATAAAATACATGATTTGTAGATTTGATATAAAAAAATTTAGTTTGCAATCTAATCAAGTACTATGCAAGCAGTGGATAATTTGTACTAAACGAAAGGATTTTAAGCCATCAAAATATTCAAGATTGTGTTCAGAGCATTTTGCTCCTGAAGATTTTGTTATAAGTTATGGAAGAAAATATTTGCCCCAAAATGCAATTCAAAGTATTTTCAATTTTCCTGCTCACTTGAGAAAAATTCCCTGTAATAGCAGATCTCAACGATTAAAAATTACTGATGAACCAAGCAAAGAACTGTTAAAGTAAGATTTCTATTTGTAGTTATTATTCTACCTAGATATTTTTAATGTTCTATTTACCTTATAGCTCAGAATCCCCAAATGTAACTAATGTTGAAGTATTTGAATTAGTCACAGAAAAAACATCTCACGAAATAATACAAGTTGTTATTCTAGCTTTATGTATTTTTAATATTTCTTTCTCCATTTTTCTTCGATCACATATTTACCATTTACGTATTTGTTAATCCATATTAATTATATGTACATATATTTTAATAAAAAATTAAGCATTAATTGTCTTTTATTTTGAATATATCAGGAGTTATAAGGAACACCTAAGAAAAGCTGTCAGTTTCTATATTTATTTTTTCAGAACGTAATATCACAGGTAATATTTTGAAAAATTCTAGTGGTCAATTCAAAATTTCCAACTGATATCTGTAGTGATTTTTAAAATATTTTTCTAATACTACTGTTTTAAATAAAAACTGAATGATCATCAAACATGCTAAAATAGGTATTATTAGAAGAACAAAATCATATAGTTATCTCATAGTCATTAAAAGTCATATTTATTTAATTTTCTTTCCTTAATGAAGAATGGCAACTAGGATAGATACCTTTAAAATGTTATTAAACAGAATATATTTAATACCATATTAATAATATATATTTAATTATTTATCTTTTTGATTATTAAAGTTGCAATACCTTTAATTTCCTCGTAATATAGCATATTTTTAACAAAATAATACTTTTAAACATTATAAGCCATTACAAGCTATAGCAACATATTTGAATTTTGCCCACATAAAACGGTCAACTTTGTTCATCCTTGTCAAACTTTCGACGCTCATATATTTTCCTTCTTTCTCCTATGGTGTGGGTCACTTCCTAATCAGCAAGACATAGCGTACACTGCATCTAGTAGTATAATAGTATTAGATCATTGGTCAGCACTAGCGTGTAGCGTCTAAAGACGAAGTGATGTTCAATGTTGTTGTGGCGAGCCATTCCGAAGTCTTACCATTACTTGTTCCGGCAAGGGTAGGTTCATTTTGATCTCGGTCATATTAACCTAGTTCATTTTAGCCTCTAACTGGAAAGCACTTCTTATTGCTAGTGGAATTAGTGGAAGAACAATTATTAGTCAGTAGGATGTTGTATACATATTTACATGTACTGGAAAAAATATTTTTTTAAATTCTTTTACACATTTACATATTTTTTTTCCAGGTTTTTGTTTACGTTGTCGATTTTGCTAAATAAAATTAGAATATTTTTAACCTAACGATTTTAGGATAAAAGTAAGTAGTTCAGTTACACCCACGATACACTTATACCGGTATGCTCACTTTACCTGTCAATGACGTCACTGCGGAGCAAGTCAGATTGACAGTTCTCATATGGGCAACATTTCGACGCAGTTTGAAGTTGTTTTACCATTTTTTGAAAATAATACTCTATTTAATATGCCAGGTTGTGCTGTATACGGGTGCCGTAATTACAATCGAAAAAGTAGAGATAGCCACATTAAATATTACAGGTTTCCCAAAGAAGACAGGGTACGAAATTTGTGGTTAATTGCGTGTAAAAGGCAGGATTTAATAAATTTGGAAAATGGTAATTCCAGTAGTCTGATTTTATCATTGTTCATAATTAAAAAACTAAAACGTGTCAGCATGTATCTGTTCCATTCATTTTGAGCCATCATGTTTTCATACATCGTTCCAACAAGAATTACTACAATTCTCCCAAAAATCATACAAAGATTTAAATTCAGATGCAGTTCCCACATTATTTCTTCCAGATTCAAAGAAAAGACAACTTGAAGCAACAAACATGAGTTAAAAATTCTTAAAAGTCAAAAAATAGATGGCATTTACAATACATATACAGATGTTCGGAGTACTTTAGGATTCAGCAGTAATTTGTGTGGAACATCGACATAGACTGACTGAAACTTTAAAGTGTCCGATGCTTACTGATCACCTATGAAAGTGAATGATTTGATTCAATATTTTTTCCAAGACTGTGACATTAAGAGCAACACATTTGTACATCTGCAAACATTCATAAAGTATTATGAGGCATTCTATACATCGATGACACCATAGGTAGTTTTCTTGCTTATTAAGAATTTCTAAATTATTGTTAACTATTTCAGGATGCTTTTCATTAATATATAGCAAGGGTATAATGATAATAGTATTTGGATTTCAATCTGATACAAAATTGTATAGCTTTTTCTTTAGTAGTGTTAAAAACATTTACTCAAACTGAATTGAAATAAACTTCTTAAACTATCAAGGTTGTTCTTTTATATTAGCAAGCATAATTAGAATTCCTACCATTTACATTTATCGATAACATCCATGGTATCTTTCTTAAGAAACATATAATACATTTTTTTTTATAAGCATTTGTATTCTGTTCAAATACACAGTGTTTTTATCAGACACAAAAACAACCTAATAATATCTTTTCAAATTAAAAATTTTGCAAGGCAGGGTAAAGATGACATAAGAGTTTAGTTTAGTAATTTTATTTTAACTTGATATTATTAGGTATAATACAAAGCCCCTTAAAATTCTGAAATAATTGACCAATGTTATTGTTTAATCTAGAATCAAGATTAATTTATGGCTTGAAGACAGTGGAGTCAGTTTTATTTCAGTGGGTAATTTATAATTATTAAAAACATACTTGTAAAATATGTATATTAAATATAACAAATTCCAGCCAAGTTGTATTTGCTTCATTCAAATGTTGGTTTATCTTCTCTTCAATTGTTCGAGACCCTTCTATTAAAAGCGATGTAGCTGTACCTTACCAATATCAAATACTTCAGATCTATGCGATTCACTAAATAAGATTTGTGTGCTAAAGAAAATATAAGCTTCAAAATATATGTTAAATAAATATCCTGATTTACATTTTGGCAATGATTTTATTCACTAAATGAAACACTTATCAATACCTCAATTACAATTTCCAGTTTATATTTACACAAATCATTAATGCATAACTCTAGCATCTCGATAGCACAGTATTAAAATGAAGTCACAGAATAAATTGTTTTGCATTGTGTATATACCATTTTTCAAATTTATAAAATCGCCTTTTAGACGCAATGAACCACACATTTCGTACCGTCTCTTCCGTGGGAAATCTGTAATATTTAATCTGACTGTCTCTACTTTTCGATTGTGCTTACGACAACCGTATGCAGCACAACCAGGCATATTAAATAAATGTTATTTAAAATAAACCGATAAAATAACTTAAAATGCAGCAGATATGAGAACTGTTAATCTGACTTGCTCCGCAATGACGTCATTGACAGCTAAAGTGAGCAACTTGCGTCTAGAGTAGGGACGGTCACAAAAAGTCCTGACGTCATTATTCGATCAAATGTCATGTTTAACGTGTGATGCAATTATGTAAGTACATAACCTACATATAATTTGTTATCCATGGAAGAAAAAATAGAAATCATTTTAATTCACGGAGAAAATAGAACCAACAGGGATACGGCAAATATTTTTAATCAAAGACACCCTAACAAATTCGTTTCGCACTCTACTGTTGGTCGTATTGTAGATAAGTTCAAGTCATCCGGTTCAGTTCTAAATGATTTTAAGAAGCCACATGTAAACTGGCAAGTTCAGCAGCATGAAGAACATGTATTATTAGATGTAGTAGAGCATAAAACTACATCAATTGCTGCTATTTCCAACAGAACTAGGGCAAAAGAGACTACAGTGAGAAAAATTTTAAAGAAACATAAGTACCGTCCATTTAAGCCAAAATATGTCCATATACTAAAAGAACGAGATTTTAACGCAAGATTTGATTTTTGTATGTGGTTTCAAGGAGAGCTCGAAGAAAACCGTCGTTTCCCCAAAGAAATCATGTTCTCGGACGAAGCAACGTTCTCTTCCAATGGAACTGTGAGTTCGCAGAACTGCAGATGGTGGGCTGATGAAAACCCTAACTTTATCATCGAATGCAGGGACCAATATTCTTTTAAAACAAATGTTTGGTGTGGTATTTTTTATGGTAGATTGATTGGACCCTATTTTTTCCACGAAAATTTAAATTCGCAAAGGTACTTGAACTTTCTCATGACCGAAATAACCGATTTAATTGATGATATGGTATTGGAAGAAAGATCTGTCCTATGGTTTCAGCAAGACGGCGCATCTATACATAGTACACTGGCGGTGAGGAGTTATTTAAATCAATTATTTGGGGACAAATGGATTGGCAGATATTCAGCGTATCCATGGCCAGCGAGATCCCCTGACCTAACTCCGTTAGATTTTTCCTTGTGGGGGTATCTAAAAGAGAAAGTGTACCGCAAACGACCATTTCGAAACATTGAACATCTAGAAAACACAATACGTGACGTTTGCCTAGAAATTCCGGCCACATATTTTGTAAACATTACAAGAGGGTTCTCTAGAAGGATCATCAAATGTATTGCAAGAGAAGGGAGACATACAGAAATGTAGTATTGTTAACATTTTTTTATTCATTTAGTTTAACTGTATAGTAACGGTATTTTTGTAAAATTGGAATTGTTGACTACGCTTACTTGTGAATTTATTTAATTTTAAGAATTAGAATTGGTTTTTTTTGAAATTAACTTTGTTAGTTGAAATAAAATTACTTTTTTTCTCATTTTTAAAAGGTTATTTTCTAGCTTTTTTGACCATTATGTTTTTTAATTTATTTTTAATGGTACATACGAAAATATGAAAATAGTCCAAGAATGTCCTCCACTTTTCTTAACGAAATCATTTATTTAAAAAAAATATACCTTATTCTGAAATACAAATTGTTTTTTTTTGTTTATTACATGGTAACATAGGTTTTTATCAGAATTCGAGAGAGAAATACACTTAAAAAATATACAGGAGTTTTTTTACAAAATTATGAAAAAAAAATTAAAATCAAAATTTTTGTACGAAACTTTGGATTTAGGATGTCCGCGAAAGTACAAACAACTTTTTCTTATGGCATCTTCTTATATTTTGACAAATACTGGCACGTTTGGACGTTGGCAATTTTTAAATGACATTTACGCATTGAAGCAAATGCGATATGTTAAATATTTTAGATTAGTTTTTGGTTTCTAATTATGCAAAAACAAACTACAAAAAAATAATTTTAAAAATTAAAAGAGTAAATTTTTTTTCCATATGGTGCAGACTTTTCCGCGGGCACTGTATATCATATGACTTTAGGCAAATTCTTGAATTTTGAATAATTTTTGACAATATACATGTTAAGGACGTTAGCATCTGTATTTTAACTTTCTTTTTAAATTATTTGTAAACAAATTAAGCCTCTAAAAGAATCATTCATTAGTATGTATTATACTAAGTAATATATGCGTGTATTAGTGCTTGCCTACTATGTAGGAGTATTAAACTTTTTTACTCAATAATTAACATTAACAATTATTTCATAGGAATAATAGCTAAAAACTGCTCGTTTTCCAACACATTGTATTTTGGTTTTGTGGAATTTATAATTTGCTTAATACATAATATTATTTGACATACCTCATAATGACAATTATTTTTATGAAGGAGATTGCCCAATTTATTATCTAAGCTACATGAGGAAAATTGCTACAGCTACAGTACTTATAAAAAATATGGTACGTCTTTTTTTACCTTTGGAAACTTAAATACAAACAAAGCTGTATGTTATTGGACCACTTATTTTCTTAATATCTCAAAAATAATGATCAGAACAATAATGTGTTTCGAAAAAAGTGCACATACTTTAAGGACCTTAGTTTATTTAAATCGTCCCGGTCTAACCGAATAATGACGTGACAATGACGTCAGGACTTTTTGTGACCGTCCCTACCCTAGACGCAAGTAGAATAATATCTAATAGCTGCATTTATAATATTTAATTTCAAACTGGCTTTCATGTAATAGTATTTTACTATGGGAAGGTATATATCCTGACATATTAATTAATTAGTTTAATTTTATTGTTTTGAAATTGTTCCAGCCAATCGAAATTTGTAGTGGTATTGAATCGTCGCCTTTAGTTCGTATTTTGGCCGTATCGGTTGCCAAAACGACTCTATATCAAAATGTTTTATTGTTGTGTGCCTAATTGCTCATAACAATAGCATTTAAGAAACATGATTTTATTATGTTGTAGTGTAAGCTATAGAAAGTTACAAGTATTCAGAGAAGACACTTCTTGCCTGTTGAACTTAAAATTGACAGATGTAAAATGAGCTTTAGAGTTTGCAAAAATTGTTTTTAGTTTCCAGATTATAATAAGTAAGTTGCTCAGTCAACTACGTGTATATTATAATCATTTATAATAAAGATAGTAACTCAAAAAAATATCTGTCATGCGATTGTAGAAATAATTTCTAATAAGTATTATGAGTGAAAAGTAATGTTATCGTTTATTAGGGATGAGAATCTGAACGAGTAATATTTTACTTTTCACTCTTAACATAATTAATATTATTATTATTCCTGTTCATGATGACATCAAAGAAACTACGGGTAAGTCAAGAATATATGGCGTTCGAAAATGGCGGATTTAACGAATCCAACGTAAAGAAGGCCTTAAAAGAAGACTATTTTCTATATAGCACACACACAGCCGCCCACACACACACGCAAGCCAACCACCCACACTTGCACGCACACGTGCAGACACATAAAAGAGCCCAGCCCGACCCACACAGGCACGCACTCATACACACACAAAAGAACCCAACCCAGCCCAGCCCGCGCGCGCGCACAGACACACGCAAACGCGCGCTCACAGCCGCCCGCACACATATTGTAATCAAAACATCCCTGACGAATCCACACTTAGAAAGAAGAATGTGCAAACAGTATACGAAACCGTAATGGGAGAAATTAAAGTTACACTGGGCGATGAACATTTTTATATTATTGTTGATGAAAGCACAGACTCATGTGGTCGATATATCGCACATCTTATGATTGGAGGGCTTCAAGAAAATGAGCCAGGGAAACCATATTTAATATCTTCTAAACAGTTAGACAAAACAAATAATGAGACCGTAACTCGATTTATTCAGCAGTCTCTATCAAATTTTTTTTTACCAAATCCAGTTCCAGTAGAGAAGTTTTTAGTGTTTTTGTCTGACGCAGCGCCGTATATGGTTAAAGTAGGCCAAAACTTAAAAATATTTTATCCCAATATGGTACATGTCACTTGTCTTTTACACGGGATAAACAGAGTTGCAGAAATTATTAGAACAGCATATCCCTTGGTGAACAAATTAATTTCAAATGTAAAGAAAGTGTTTTTGAAAGCACCTCTAAGAGTGCAGATCTATAGAGAGAAATTGCCAGGAGTTTGTTTACCTCCAGAGCCCGTAATTACTCGATGGGGAACATGGATTAAGGCCGCGATATTCTACGCAGACCATTTTGAAGCCATTAAAGACATAGTTTTAGATTTAGAAGACAATTCGCAGTGTGTAGTGCAAAGTCAAGCATTATTCAAAAATGTAAATTTAGCTAAGGAACTTGTTTTTATTAAGGTTAATTTTAGTTTTGTACCAGATATAATAACTTCGTTAGAAAGTAGGAATATAAGTTTAAGAGAATCAATTAATATTGTTGAAACTTTTTCCGACAAATGCAAAAAAGTTCCCGGTGATGTAGGAAATCAAGTAAGAAGGAAACTCGAAGTTATTGTGGGAAAGAATGAAGGCTTTAAGTATTTAATGGAAGTCAAAAATATTTTTGATAGTAAACCATCCAACGAAGTAATACCTTGGCCTTATAACTTACTACCCAAATTAAAATATTGCCAGATCACATCGGTAGATGTTGAAAGAACTTTTTCTTTGTACAAACATATTTTTACAGACAGAAGGCAAACATTCTTATTGGAAAATTTTGAAAAATATATCGTTATAAATGCATTTTATACTATTTCAGGTTGAAAATTGTACCTATTATGTTTTTCTTTTAATTTTACTTAAAATAAATAATTTTTGTTAGAGTCGGCGTTTCTTTATTTCCATTTTTCCATGTTATATTCAAGGCATATAATTGCATATTTTGACAAATACATGCATATTGTTGCATATTTCAGAGAAAAACGATGCATATATATGCGCATATTTTAACTGAATTGACGTGCATATATTCCGCCCTTTACTTATAACAAATCTTAATTTCATTTTTCAAGCAAACATGTGGTTCAAATATAAAATAATGGTAAATTCTAAATCGTAGTGTCCTCTGCTTTCCTTAAATGAACTAAAACTGAAGGGCTACAATAAAGCCTATCTCATGGGCTCTCTGCTTCTTTCTCTGTGGTATTAGTATCAGTCCTAAGAATTAGTTTTAACCTCAAAAGTACACGTTATACAGAAATTAAATTTTCAAATTACGCTGCGTAAGTGATACGTAGCTGTGTACGTATTCCCCCACAAGGGCTAGATCTAAGAGTTAAAAATTACGAACTTTCAAGGTCGTGTCCTAACGCGGTCCTAAGACCATAAGATCAGCTGACTGAACGCTAACACGTAAACTCAATGATCGAACTTTCTTAAGACTAATACATGTTTGTTTGCCACCAAACGACCGAAACAACAACCACCTGGAATAACTCTCCATAAGTAAGGATCGACAGAAAACTAATTGAGACGCATGAATAAAGTGATAATGCTGTTTCTTTTTTAAAAGAACAACCAACGTCGCAAGGACTCTCTATTATTAAATATTCCGGCAATTCAAAAATGTAGATATAGTTTATATTTATATTGTAGTTGTTTAAAAAAATATATTATTAAATTGCGACGTTGGTAAACATGAAAAAGAAACCGATAAGGAGGAACATAAATTACGCTTTTAATTATTCCTTTTATAGGAAAGCTGAATTCAAATTTATTGAAGACGAAAAATACTATAGTACTATATTATGAGCATTTACTTCATCCCTTTGTCCAGTTTTGTCATTTATTTTAACAAGTCCATAAAGTGTAAATTTTTTCATTTGTGTCCGGGTGCTCCTGACTAGTTAAGATAATGCAATAAAAATTAAGTCCAAAATTCAATTACTTGATATAATTTCTTGTTACTAGTCACGGGACGGTCGTAGATAAAATGTATTTTAATCATGTAATGCCTTTATCCCACTAATACATAAACAACAATGAAAAAGTAGTAAATATGGAATTAAAATTAAATAATGAAAAAACCCGCATGTAACAATTAACGCAAAGCGCAACACTGCTTTATTCCACTACGGTCTAGAAAATGCATCTTTTATCTCCCTTTGATTGTGAACGCTCGATCCATTGCCAAGGTGTACAACACGCAATATAGTAGTAATACATATATGCAATTATGTTAGTTCAGCACTGGTACTGATTGGTCACTGGTACATTCCCCCCACTCTATGAAGCAACGAATGTGCGCGTTAAGTTCCACAGCACAGGTATCGTGATACGATAGAAATCGAAAATCAGCTAGCCCATGTCCACTTGGAAATATTTGTTTTTCATATAAAAAATTAACTTATAAAAACCAATAAGTGGGTCAGTTAAAAAGCTTGCGTGGGTCAATGTCTGACCCACGGGTCATAGGTTCGTCATGCCTGAACTGAAGGTCATGATATATTGCTTTTGCAATTATTGCATTTTGCCGGTTTTTTATATTTTTGGCTAAAAAACCACTAACATACCCTATGCTGATTTTGTCCACATATGAATTTTCTTCCTGTATATTAATTTCTTGTAACTCTTCTAAAAGTAATGGTTCACCATCTACCACTTGATGAACAAAACTGTTAACTGAAGTAATTATATCTGATTCGGCCGCTTCACAATTAGCAGATACAGATTGTCTGTTTACCATATTATTAATTAACAAAGTTTTAAAAGGATATGTGAACATTTGTGGTTTTCAAGGGGATCTTGAATAGATCAATCTTGGTTTCAAATACAAGCCTTTTCTATTTGATGTATTATAAATTTCTTCTAAGCCATTAAGCGTAACTATCCAGTTAGGCAGTGAAGGTGGCTGGCTTACTTTTTTCTGAGCTTCCCTCTTTTTGGAAATACATATTTCTTATATACACATTCTTGCTTCTTACCAAAAATGAAAATTTCCTGATGAACTTCTCACATCACATTTTAGTCGTTTTCCACCTCTTGGCAGAAGACTCATTCCACTGACGGAATTAAACAGTTTATTAGAAAACTGTACAATTTCAGCAGTTTCAAGAGCATTGGTATTCAATTGAGTACCGTCAAATCCGGTTGCCCCTGTAAAAATTTGAAAAGCAATGTTAGTTAGTTATAATGTAGGCAAAGAAATAGTAATAAAGAAATGTGGAATATCTAAAACTGATTAACAGCATATTTGTTGAAAGTTGAATTTTATTCTGAACTAAACTATAAAATAACTGCAAAATAACAAATACATACCAGCAGTAAGTGCCATTAAAGCAATCACTGAAGCGATAGTGTAACTAGCATATTGTCTGTGATGCACAGGAAACTTTCATCTTATTTTTTTTGGATTTACATGGGCCTCTGTCAGTTTTGGCATTGCCCGTAAATCTTTTATAGATAGGTATTGTGTCTTCTCATTTGGCCACTATTTCTCCACCTTGTTTCATCAAAATCAAATTTCGTTCCAATAAATTGTTTCTTATACCTTTTAATAGGTGTGGTGGATCATATACATGAATGATTCATTCATTATTAATTTTGTAGAATTTCCTAAATGAATCCTTGATCACAAAGTGTACCTAGCACATGGAGCCCTGTTTTCTGACACTGTTCAGTAAGTTTTTCAATGTAAACTTTTAATTCTAACTTTTTAGTTGCACTTGTACAAAAAGTATAAAACATGGGCGGGCATCTTGCATTGTTTCCCAAGTCCTCGTAGCATAAAAATCAAAACATGATCAGCAATTGTCACTCTCTTTCCACCTGCTTCTGTGTTTGTAAAAACTATAACTTTTTTTTTGCTTAAGGTGATGTGGGGCTGAATACTTATTTCATCCCACATTAATTTGCAGATATGGTCTATATCTGCCAAGCATTTCATATTTTCCTTCAAGTTATTGATGATGGCTTCAATAGGTATTTAGCTTAGCAATGCCATTACAGTCTTTCTGATGGTAGGATAAGTACTTTTGATAAAACATTTGGTAAAAGCACGCAATTTATTTCTGTATACATTCTTGCTATACTTCAATACACTTGCTGTTCTCCGAATTCTCTTCATATTTTGATAAATTCTTCTGCAACGAGGTGATAACTGTTGTCCCTTCATAACTTCCAATTTTGACGATGACTCTGAAATAAAGAGACTTTAAAAAATGTGATCACAAGTTTTATATCACCAGTTTTGCTTCATATAAACTAATAAAAGTTAACATGCCTAGTTTTAGTTAAATGTATTATAGGCATCTTTATTATGTTTTTCTTATCTGAAGTTGAGTGGTAAATTTACCTACACCTTACCAGTTTCGGATATATATCCAGTTTCTGATATATATCCCATGTAAAGTATCTTCACTTGTAGAGGTTGATAGTATACTCGGAATAGGTGATGGAAAAGCTACAACATTAATCACCACGTCTTCAGTTACAAACACATACTTTTCAATACTAAGCAAGAAAATTTATTTACTCATTATGAGTGCTTCTATCATTGACATAAAAATGTAAATGGCATATTCTGTATGCACTTGTTCGGTCATGAATCGTAACGTACCTGATAAATAATAAATATAATTCACACAAATAATAAATAAAACTAAGCGCTTGATTCGAGGTTATAAACATTCAAATGATTACAAGAATACCAACACAACATTAAGTTAAGGTCCAATGTTGGCAACCGTGTAGGACGCCGAATTCGAATATCAATTGTTTAATTATTAACGATTAAGAGTGAGCGTTTATAAAAATTTATGTTTTATTTCGAGTACCTATGTTATGTTTAAATTGTGTTAACAAGAAATATTGAGTGCTTGAATTGGTAAAACGCAGGAATGGAAACTGTGTTAAGATAAGAAGGTATGTTTTTTTTCTTTTATTTATTTGAGTGAATTATTATACCCTCCGTTGTTCTACGGTTGATGGCATATTAGGAATATATAAATTAGATATGTATATACACCTATAGATAACTAATTTCAGAATTAATTTAAATGTTGTACGTTTGAAAAATCTTTTCATGGATGCAATATGTACTGGCACAACATTTCTTTTTTAAATGAAAAGTGTTCCAGTTACTTCCCTACTATTTCAAAGCGTTTTCGAGAATTGAATTCATTTCAATTTTTTTGAGAACATATATTTGGTCACAGCATAAGTACGGATGTCTTTACCATTTCAAACAACGGAAAGTAGTACAACAACATAATTTAAGGAAATCTTTGACTAATTTACGATTGTATTAAAATTTGGTTACATTACATAGGATGATTCAAAGATCTGACTAAGTAAATTCACACAAATTCGCACTGTGCTCGTTAAGGCTACTCTTGCTTCATAATTTAAAAATATACAGACTTATACAGCATGATCTTTCTTATGTGGATTAATATTTATAATTATGGTATATATGAAACAAACAAATTATAGCTTTATTCCAAAACGAAATCACAATTAGATCAATAAATGGGACAGAATTTATGATTTCTCTATAATAACTAATTATACTACATACTCAATACAGTTTGATTTATATTGGAACAAATCCAATATGTATAGATAGCCATATAAAATGTGCACGTTTTCGATAAAATAACAAAATAAAAACGCAAAATTATACATCTGAGGATAATAAAATACATATTCGTCTCTTAATTTAAAGATACATCTATGATATAACAATTCCTGTAATATAGGTAGAGATATAAAAATTATTACATTTGGGATATTGAGAAATGCTTAATATGAGAAAATTCAGTGTAGGCGTTATTAATACATATAAAATTTCTCAAAATTATATATTATATAATTTTGAGAAATTTTATATGTATTAATAACGCC
The DNA here is from genome assembly GCA_963170755.1 of Amphimallon solstitiale. Taxonomy (NCBI): domain Eukaryota; kingdom Metazoa; phylum Arthropoda; class Insecta; order Coleoptera; family Scarabaeidae; genus Amphimallon; species Amphimallon solstitiale. The sequence continues at coordinate 150,440,596 of OY720679.1, forward strand.
TACTTGAATTTTCTCATATTAAGCATTTCTCCATATCCCATAATAATTTTTATTTCTCTACCTAGGTACCATATTATATAATAGGTAAGTCAGTAAAGGTTTTCCTTCATTTCCAATCGGCTTGCTAAGAGTCGATCTACCAACTCCGATTAAAATACGCCGGTTATCCAAATAGTCTTGCACAAAGTTTGCAACATATTTGTTAGCGCATTTCATCTAAATTTCTGATTATTATGGTGGTATATAGTATGTATGTAGGTACAATTAGTAACATCAAAACAAATTTTCCAACTAAAAGCGCAAAATTAATCTAGATAGATAATAAAATGCAGATTATACTCTTAATTTAAATATACTGCTTCCATGTAACAATTCCTATATATGTAAGTAATTGTCATATATTTGTTAATAAATACAAAGCTTGATTAGTACAGACCTACAGCAGGGTCTGTGCAAGCGGAACTGGATGTCTCAGAAAAATGATTAGAACTTTTATATTACCCGCAACTTTACATCTACTTTCTATTAAAATCTTGTTTCTTTTTGTTTCAGAATTCGGGAAAGAAGAGTATGCAGAGTCTACAAAAGGTCAGGGTTTTTTCAGTATTGTTGCTTAGACACGTCTGTCAGGGTTTTAAAACTATTTTCGATACAGCACCATATCGAAAATTGAATATTTTATATTTTTAAACAGTGGAAAATCCATAAAGAAAGTTCCTTTTTGCTTCAATTTCTTATACATTTCGATAATAAGTAGTTCTTTAATGCGCTTTGATAATAGAATATATTCAAATAATTAATTATAATAATAATAAGAAGTATAATTTTAGTAATGAATTTCCAGATTATTTTTAGATATCCAACAAGGTCATTAATAAAAACAACATTTTAGATGGCCTTTTTTACATCAGTTAAATTATTATTATCTATATTATTCATTCATTTAGAATTCATTTTAGGACACACAGACGTAAAATTTTTTTAGTAAATCATTGTAGTTCAAGTTACTATCTTTAAGCCAAAAGTGGCAAACGTTTACCTGTGTATCTCTTTGTGTGTTTTTTTTACAGCTATGTAGTGCGCGTTATTAAAATGCGTTTTGGACGCTAAGTAGTGCGCGTTATTAAAATGCGTTTTGGACGCTAAGTAGTGCGCGTTATTAAAATGCGTTTTGGACGCTAACTAGCTAGTGTTAAATGTAAAAGAGTGTATCTCGCGCGTTAATAAAATGTGCTTTGGATAATGCCACCAGAGAAGAACGTTTCTACATTCTATCACAAGGTAAGAAGACTTAAGCAAATCTATACATCAACCGTGTTTGTACTTTATTCTTTTGTATGACATACAAATTATAGATAAAGATAGGTACATAATTTTATACACTGATTATTAAACGGTTTAGGTGCATTTTATTTATCAGTTGCAACACTATTACACTTGTCAATATAATAAATAATTATGAAGAAGAAAATGTACTGTATTAGATCTGTATCCCTTATTGGTAGTTTTACCATAAATCTGCCCTGGTCGTGTCTTCTGTAGTTATTAAGAAAGTGCTCTTCGCACTTCTTCTATGTTATAATTGTTTTTATTCACACATTCTTCAAGTTGCCAGAATTTTAAATGTTTGCTCCATTGCTAAGTTACAAATTGTATTAGGTACTTGCATTCAAAAGATTGTTTTCCAGCGCTCCTAATACCATCCCTCCTAACTAAGTTTTTTTGGATGATTATTTGTGAATCATCAATTTTTAATTGCCCTACGCACAGAAGGCACCAAAATAATTCTGCCCCAATTAGAAGATCTATACGTCTAGGACGATTAAATTCAGGATCAGCTAGTTTTAAATTTTGTGGTAGCATGGACAACCTCGTTGATTGTTGTTCGTACTTGTCCAATACCACTGACAGGTATGTTTACAGATGCTTGTTTCACACTTAACTTTCTAGCGCTAATGCGTGCGTAACGAAAATCGATTGAGACGCTGAATCTAGTAATGCTCTACATTGGTGAAATATACCCTTATTGTCGCTTATTTTAATATGTGCTGTTGATAAAAAAAAACAACATGCGGATGGTTGTACCTATACATATGATGTGTGAGAGTACCTGTGATTACTCCTCACATGCATCACTATTTTTAGACGTGATGCTTGATTCACTAGGTTTAACTCTTTCCAATAAGTGAAGTAACGTGTTGTGCTTAGAACTACATTTTTTTGCAATTACTAGAGGTGCATTTATTCACTTGATGCCCTGCCAGTGGCGTAACCATACCCCCGCATGCCACCGTGGTGCGGGGGGGGGGGGGCGAGCCCAGATACACCTATTTGTAGGATACACCAACGTAATAATTGGGGGGCAAAACTTGTACTTACGCCACTGTGCCCTGCTCTAAGACAATTTAAACAAAGTCTGGCGGATTTTGCTTGTTTTATTCTGTCCTCTATTGACATTTTTACAAATTCTGAGCATTGGTATATGCCGTGACTTGCTTTACATATGGGGCATTTTATCTGATGCTGAGATACGCGGGGTATTGAAGACTTTTGGAACTTACATATCTTTCCCTGAACTGCTGGACGTGATGCATATTTAGATATGGCTTCGAAAGTGTCGCATTTGTGAGTCGTTTCCGAGGTATTCTCGTTTAAAGATTTGAAAAATAAAAAATCAATTTAATAGGCCTCACCTAAAAAGTGTATAATATTCAGTGTATGTAAGTAACACCTGTGTACTTACGAAAACTCGTCGCCACTTTTAGGTCTGGTTATTGAAACGTGGGTTCTTGTATTTATATCGTTATTTTACATAACATATATAGTAGTCTAACAAAGTATTGACAGTCGTAATAATGTGTGTAGTGTATTTGTCTCAGGTCTATGTATTGTTATGTGTAGGGGGCGGAGACGAGCGGGTGATGACTCATCGCCCATGGGCGCACTATTGAAATGTTGTATTTTTAAAAAGGTTTTAATTTTATTTATATAATTGGATAACAAGTGGCTGGTGATCTATAAAATACAAAATACCTTATTATTTGGTCATTTTCTCTTCTGTAAGACTTGTTCCCTTTGAATTAAGTACATCCTTGTAGATAGAAGACGTCCTTTCTACATCGCAACTGGTTATAGGTGCGTACTGGAAATATTCTTTTATTTCAGCGTATTTAGCATACACAATTGCCGCAATGTTATTAAATCTGGATTTCTATTAAAAACTGCGTTTAACTTTTGCCGAAGACCACATCCGAAGTCACTTGGAATTATTAATAGCCACATCTAATGTGGTAAATCCATTTTTTAATTTGAGATTCGATTTTCAAAATATGTGATTCGTTTAGGCAAATTTCCAAAGTGTTCCCGAAGGAATAACAACTAATTTTTTAAATTTGGGATTTGTGTTAGTTCATTGCACTTAGAAATTCTTCGAACATCGTCATTTAAACATGTAACGAAATTTTGTAAACTATCGAAATTCTCTGCATAAAAACTATGTATTTCTGTGTATGTTTTAGCAAAGCTAAGTGATGAACGTGCGACATTTTGGCATTCTGTAACGATATTTTACAGCAGATTTTGTAATAAATTTCGGAATCACTGACAATTCATTTTCATATCAGAAAAAGTTACATAAACAACGTTCTAGATCTAAATAAATAATAACTAAAAATGTACGCGTACGTTATTGAAACTAAATAACAGTAAGTATATACATATTTACTTATTTCTCTTGGGGAATATAAGGTAAATATAATAAATTTTAAAAAACCCTCACGCTGTTATCTACGCCGATGTATAAAGGATTTTACACATAAATTTCATATTTTATGGCCATCTTTTGCTCTCATTCTCGGGCACTTCAGGGACGTAAACAGATATTGCAGTTCACCATATGAATTAGTGCTATTCAGTAAGTGCGTGTTGTTTACATTATTTCTTTGCTCCGTTGTAACTTCGTCGTAGTTTAACCCGGCCAAGTCCGCCCCCTAGTTATGTGCAATGTATGAGGTGTGTCGGCAATGTAGTGTGTAACATACATAACATTTTTAACAAATATGATAAAGAATGTACCTATTGGGCAGACCCGATGCTCGATTGTAACTCGTCATAAAGAACTCGTGTAAAGAACACATCGTTCATTTATAGTTCATTTTAGCAGCTAAGTCAAGCGTGGCTCGACATATTTTGACCATAGACCAGAGCTATACTGGATAATAAAATAAACATAATTTAAATATACATCTTCAATATAACAATGCCTATATATCTACGTAATTTTCATACACTTGTTAAATACAATCCTTAATTAAAATTCCGCTTTAAGTTTGTGTAAGCGGGCATAAATGACACAAAAAAAATATTACCTAGACCTTTCATATAACCTATACTTAATTCTTAGTAAAATCATGTTTCTTTTTATTTCAGAATACGGTAGAGCAGAGTATGCGGAGTCTACAAAAAGGTAGGATTGCTCTTCTTTGTGGAACAGTATTATTATGCTTACACACGTCTGTCGGTGTCAGGTTTTTAAAACTATTTTCGATAGAGTGCCTAATAGAAAACTGAATATTTTTATTGTCTTATCAGTGGCGTAGCTTTCTGAGCTGGGGCCCCCCCCCGCGAAAAGTACAGAAGGGCCCCTGGCTTTTTTTTGGCGTATGAGGAAAGAAGGGTCATAATATAGGCAATACCTATAATAAATAAAATAATCTTTCAATCGATAATTTAGATACATAATATAAAATATACAGAACAAAAAAAAAACATATAAATATATTGAAACTAAAGAAAACGATTTGTGCGACGAGGTTTCTTAGTTGCAAATTCGTCAATTAATTATGAAAATGAACGTTCAGCGGTTGCAACAGTAACTGGCAATGTGAGAAATAAAAGAATTGCACTACACACGTCTCGACAAATTGTCCGCTATGTAACTATTGCCTATCAACAAAAAATGTCCATGATCTTTTATGGAATTTAAATTTTTAATTTCATCGCCAAAAACTTTTTGCAAGGTTAGTACTTGCTCGGGAAATTCTGCGGATAGGTCGCGGCTGTGTAATATCTTTGTAATGTTGCTGCAGAACTATACAATTTTTCTTCGGCAAATTCAACCATATTTTTTGGGGCCAGAAAACTAAATTTGCCACAAGTTTCCTATTTAAACTTTGAAATCTGCTCCGTAATTGACTCACATATATTGTATATATAAATACTGCTTTAGAATACACCAACTTCAACAAATAAACGTTCTGAATTGTCCAAACGTTCATCAGATATGTAACTCATCAAAAAAAAAAAAACGTTTAACTTTTCGATGCCTTTTATTCGGAAAATTGTTTAAAATATCAGTTTCCAGACCTTTTGAGGTTTGGTCTGTAACTTGTCGAAATTTTATAAAAGATTTATGGATAGCTATGCATCTGGGTTTCAGATGTTCATTTATTTCTATTGTGACATATCTAATAACTTGTGATAACTGGTCAATCTTGGAAATGTATTGTGTTGTATCCGTTATTATAGAGAAAAACGACGATGCTTTAATATTGTTAACAATATTTCCCTCAACAACATTTGTAGCCACTAATGTGATAATTTCATTTTGAATATTTGGAGATAAATATTTCTCGAATTTCTTATCATTAATAGACGAGTGAAACACATCACAATGCAAGGAAATCGTATTGAAATGAGAGCACATCATGTAAATGGGAGACTGCAATAACACATGACATTAGAAAAAGTACCACAATTGCGGATTATGGAACCTAGCATTTTTCTAGCAGTGTTAGTGGTGTATTCAATATGTTGCGAAAATGTAAGTTTAGTGGCAAATATAACACACAGCCAGGTCCTTAATCAGATTCGCACGTTCCACACACACGCCCTTCAGGTTATAATTAAAAATATTACAAGAAGAACTACGAGTAAATGTAATTGTCTTACATTTGTTGATGTTCAGTGGTAAGTCGTTTAAAATACATCAACGAGCAATATTTCCAAGGTCGTGCTGAAGTAAAGTGTAATCCTCTACAGTAGTTATCTCGCGAAATAATTTAAGATCAGCAGCATAGAGCAAGTTCTGTGATGTCGTTAATAAACCCGATGAAAATCAATGGACCAAGATTAGACCCCTGAGGGACCCCCGAGGTAGCGACATATTCGTTCGAAGCGTAACCGTTGTGGAATACGTGGACGCCTGTTGGAGAGGTACCTACATGAAAAACGAAAATAGCGGCGCGCTGAATCCAAACGAACTGAGTTTAGACGGAATGATGAGTGATCAATGCGATCAAACGCTTTAGAAAAGTCGGTGTATGTACAAAACGTCTATATGTCGCAGGCAAATAGTAATTTCAGGAAAATAGTATCTACCTAGGCAAATAGTATCTGCCTTGGCAAATAGAATATTTGTTTCTATAACAGTTAAATGACTAGGCAGATAGTTTTTGCCTAGGCAAATATTATTTACCTAAGTAACTTTTAGGCAAATACATTTTTAAGTGAAAATAATGGTGAGGTTGTGACAGTAAGATGTTGGGGAAAAAACAGACTTTATTTTTGCAATAATGATTGTATTTTGACAAAAGAAACAGACAAAATAAGCTGGATATTATTATACGTAGGTAGGTATTTACCTACTTGTTTTGGCAAGTATTGCTCGAATGACATCTGCTGTTGCACATATTGTTGGACTTGAAACAGGTACATCGTTTAGTGCGGCACTGGGCTTTCGAAGGTTGACATTGACATTTCGAAAAGCCCTGGCCCGAAAACATAGATTGCGCAACGCAGGCTTCTCTTAAAGAAATAAACCTATCTTGAGGAATATCTTCAGACTTGAAACTAATTGCCGATACAGGTGTTATGTCGCTCCTTGTCAACCAGTTCTTCAAAACGCCTGTTTTTGTGCCAATACGGTAAACATCGTTCTTCTGATCAATTATAATTCCCTCTACATTTTTTTTGTCTAATGGCCCTCTATCAAATTGTGGAATTGCAACAGTTACAAATTTACCTGTTTCTAAGTCGCCAAAAATGGTTTTGCTCTTTTTCCTCATTATCTCTGCTGCTTTGGTTTGTCCTTCATAGGATTGTTTTCGATTAATCCTAATATTTTTTTCATTGATGCAGAGTCTGCAAATAATTTGAGTTCCAGACCCTTCATCGTTTTCATCAACACTGCCACAAATTACATGTACTATTTTATTGCACTGTAAACAAGTCGGAGCACTCGTGGTTTCGTTGCCACAAACGCAGCAATATTTGTCATTAGAGCCTGTGTCACAACCTTGACTAGTAGCTTGGTCTGAAGCATTTACCACAACGTTATCTATTATTATAGGAATACTTTCTATGGCATCTTCTATGTTGGTGTCAATTTGATAATTTTCAATTTCTACCATTTTTGCATCACTTGAATTTTCTTCTGCTTCTACTAGTGCTGCAACACTGCCATCAGTGCCTTCATGCAATGAACATTCCCTGTTACCATCAGCATTGTTTGTGTTTAAGATGTTTAACTCCTCTTCCGTCAGTATCTTATCAATAAAATCTGATGGCAGATTTGTAGATCTTAAACCTATTTTCGGATCTGCACCATATAAACTTTTGTAAGGAGATCTTCCAATGATGCGATGGTAAGATGTATTTTTTTGCCATTGCACAAAGTAACATCCTATGGACCAGTGGGAACTTTTATTTTCTTCCATCCAAATTCTTAACATTTGTTCAACGTCTTGGTTTGCCCTTTCTACTGATCCTTGGCTTTGTGGATGCCTGGGACGTCCATGTACGATTTTGCATTCTGGCCACAACAAAACCAATTCTTCTATTACTTGTGCAGTAAATTCCCGTCCATTATCACTCTGCAAGATCACTGGTGCACCTTGTTCGAGAAAAATTTTCAGTAATTCCATGGCAACCTCCGCAGCCCTTTTTGTTTCTAATGGTCTTAAATACAAGAATTTTGTCGAATGGTCTTGATAATTTAAAAGCCATTTATATTTTCCATCTGAGCAGGATTGAAAGTCAATTAAGTCAATTTGACCTCTTACATTGAAATCTTTTGATGTTATTGGCTTTACAACCAAACCAGCCTGCTTCTGTTTTTTTTTTAAGTTACACGTCTTACACAATTGTGCGTATATTTCAACCGCCAGTCTTGGAATATTACACTTCTTTTTTAAGTTATGAAGCATTTTGTCCCTTCCCCCGTGTCCTGTAGCTTTGTGTTGTTCTTCAATTTTATCGAACATTTCTTCAATTGGTGTAACATAAATTAGATCGTCCTCAACCGATTTTGCTTTTAAAATAACTTTTGTTACCCCAGATATATCGAGGAGATCATATGTTTTGCCGTAGTATTTTTCTTTTGCTGTGAGGACTTCACCATTATTTTGAAGTAATTTTGAACGGAAACTTTTTAAAACATTATTAACTTCATCGATTCGTTGTTGGTTCCATGGCTTCTTTGTTGTGGTTTGTTCGTACTTTGCATGAAGTCGTAAATAAAATTCATTTTTATCTACCATGTTATATATACTAATAATGTACTAAAAAGGAACACAGCAGATATTACACAAGATTAGATAAAGTGAATAATAACTTACTTGATGAGAAACTTGGAAAATAACTAGGATTATAAATGGAACAACTGAACGAGCATAAACATTAAGTGAACATAACCTCAAATACGAATGAAAAATCTATTTGCCTACGTACGACTCCGGCAGATACCTTTTACCTAGGCAAATGCCTTTTAAATAGAAATAAAGGTTAAAATACCATTTGCCAAGGCAGATACTATTTGCCTAGGTAGATACTATTTTCCTGAAATTACTATTTGCCTGCGACATATACATACTTGCTTGCGTGAGTTTAGAGCTTGCGATAAGGTTTGATTAAATTGACACAGGTTAGTGATAGTAGAGCGTCCTGCAGTAAATATGTGCTGATTAGTTGAGAGATATGTGTTAATACTCGGAGAAATAGCAGAGTAGAGAGAGACACTGTTCAAAGACTTTGGAGAAGTTCGACAAGATTGCCACTGGACGGTAATCGGTGGCGAGCAATCGTCAGATTTAAATATTGGCACAATGCGAGCAAACTTCCAAATCTCGGGAAAGGTAGAACTTTTTAACGCCAAATTGAAAATATTGACCAAAGGATATTAAAGAGCAGGAGCACAGTCTATAATAAGAAAAGCAATGTAATGGGTTTTTTAGATTTTCCCAGTAAGTTATGGGATAACATTTAACTAACTCTGGACATTTCAAATTGAAATCATAAAAGCACATAAATTAGAAGATTATAATCTTTATTTTTGGATAGGAATAAAATAAAATCATTTATATTCATTTTCACTTTCACTGTCTGTATTCGGAGTTGAGTGCTCTGCCGATGAGCATCCTACGGACTTCAGACGTTCCCGCTCCGATTTCGTACAGTTTTGCGTCTCTCATCAGTCTCCCAACGGAATAGTCATTTACGTAGCCATTTCCACCTGCAAATCATCATACAGGAACCCAGTTAATCACACAGAACAGTGGACATATTTACCCAATATTTGTATAGCGTCTAACGCCACTTGCGTGGCTTTCTCTGCACAATACAGTATTACTCCGGCACAATCTTTGCTGTTGGCTTGCTGGTTATCGCACGCTCTCGCAATATTGTACAGGTAGCTTCTACACGCGCCCAGTGTCGTATACATGTCGGCCATTTTACCCTAAAATTCAAGGCCGATTAGACATTGAAATCAGCTAGTTTAAAAGTAAACCTTTTTTTGTACAAGTTGATTACTTCTAAATAATATTGTTACAATCCCAAGAAATGTTATTGCGTGATACAAAATGGGAAAAAAATTGTTCGGATTATTTTGGAAACACTTGCCCTAAAGGGGGGGCACAGTAATCTTAGCGTAAATCTCCAATGTGGAGATTTTTGCTAGGATTAAACTGCGCCCTCTGTTACGGGTTTTGAAGTTAGAATAAGTGACATTAGAAGTGTTTTGCCGCACAGACTAAACAAACCAGACTGGCAACTAAATCCCAAATTTTATCCAGATTACGCCTCCTTGTTTAGCAAATGAAAATATCAATCCTCTACCATCTTTGTCATATTAACTGAACGGGAGATAAGATGGCGCTAGCTTCATTTGAATTTTTTTGTTATGTTATGATTGAAGGAATACATATTATTCGTTCAATCAACGGTTATATGTATGTAATTCCAACCAATATTTCAAATATGACGTATTATTGTAATCCTTTCTTGTTGTACAACGTATTAAGTATAAGTAAGTTGATATTGATCGCGAGTTAATGATTAAATAACTGAAGAGTGAAAATTAGTGAACTGTGGTGTAATATAAACTAGTAGGAATATACAGGGTTGCGATTATGTATGGAACCGGGTTCGTTATGCTAAGACGGTCTGAGCTAGAATACTGAAATATTAAACAGACATAAGACTCAATTAGAACTACTTATTACTTGTTTTTCTTTTTGTTTTAATCCATAAGTTTTTGAAATACAAAGTTAAAAAGGTTATTTTTCCCCGAATTAAATGGTATTGTAACGAAACCAGCAGACGAATTGAGTTACATTAAATAAAAGAATCAGATCTCTCGGCGCGATAAAAACGAAATTGTCACACGCAAAAAAAAGGCAGACCGGACGAGCCATAAATCATCTCTCTCTCGGCTGGTAAATATCGTAAATGCAGTGAGTCATCTAATTTAAATGTACGGCATAAGCAAAGAAACGTCTAGATTTCCCCTGGTATATTACGGAATTTACTGGTACTTTTCGAGAACTTTTTATGCAGATATATATATAGGGATTCATTTCGGAATTAATTGCGGGATGAGTAATTCGGGATAAAGAAGTGGTCTCGTGGGAACAGTGGAAATACATAAGTAGCCAAACAAATAAATAGTTCTTTAAGTGCCGTGTTATATAAATAGAACTGTTATATAAATATACAGGACGGACATATTAGTAATGGAAATAAATAAATACCTGTGATAATTAAATTGTAGTAGTTTAAGTGTGTTACGTTAGTTTTATGTTTTTATATTGTTTTATAATTTTAAGTATATAAATATACGGACTATTTTAAATAAATAATTACACGAGTTGTTTATTGGAACCCGAAAACGTTACAATTGGTGTCAGTGTGGAATAAACAGAAGTGCAAATAAATAAATAAATAAATAAATAAATAAATAAATAAATAAATAAATGGCTACTAAACGTTTGGAAGAATTAAAGGTCTCCGAGTTGAGGGAAGAATTGGAAGAAAGGGACGCAGATGCGTCTGGAAAAAAAAAACAATTCTCCAGGACCGGCTTCGTGACCTTTTAATAAATGAAGGTGAGGATCCCGAGAAATATTTGTTTCAAGTACAGCCTGATCTAAGCTTAATAGCGGAAGAAATTGATAAACAATTTGAGACTCTAAAAGATAAAATTGAAAATAATTTAAAACAATTCGAGACTCTAAAAGATGCAGTTGCAGAACAATTCGAGAGAAATATGAAAACTCTGGAAGAAATTGGAAGTAATTTGGAAGCTTTAAATAATAAAATTGCAAATGATTCAGAAGCTTTGAAGGATGAAATTGCAAATAATTCAAAGGCTTTGGGAAATGAGGTTGCAAATGATTCAAAAGCTTTGAAAGATGAAATTGCAAATAATTCAAAAGCTTTGGGAGATGAAATTGCAAGTGGTTCGAAACAGCTCGAGACTGCTTTCAGGGAAGACATTCAAAGGAATTCATCGAGTGGGAGGCAGGAGTTTTCTGAGGCCATCGAGGCCGTGGAACAGAAAGTTGAGGAGCGCGTGTTCGGAATGGGGGACGAGTTTGGGGTTCAGCTTCAGTTGCCAGCGATGAACGACTGCGGTCCCCATGATATCTCAAGCGGAAGCCTGGAGATTGCCCGAACAGCGAAGGTAAAGGTAGAACCTCCCACCTTCGATGGAAAGACGTCATGGATGTCGTACCGGAATCAATTCGAAGCCGCTGCAGGAGCAAATGGGTGGATGTCCCCGAAGAAAGCTACTGCCCTGATTGTGTCATTAAGAGGACAGGTCAGTGATGTTCTGCAGACCTTACTTCCAGAAGAGTGTGAAGACTACCTTAAATCAATCAAGCGTCTTAAGATGAAGTATGGGCATGCACACGTGGGACAGGTAGTCCGACGGTTAGTGAATAAGGTGCAACCTAAGAGAAGAACGCTCCGATATTGGAATTGGAAATGGAAATGGAGATGGAAATGGGCCATGCGCATAGTAAATGCGCGAAGAAGCCCAAGAAAACCATAGCGGAGCAGCGAAGAATGAAACGGGTCGATGAGAAGAGGCAATCGTCGACCCAGTATCGTGGAGCCTCAAAATAAATAGCGCGAAGTGCATCTGTGCAACACCAAATCGCTGATGCTGTTGCAAGAAGACCAGGTCTAGAAGACTGCAGGCATAGTAACAGACCAGAAGAAAAATCGGCCAAAACATTCAGAACTGCCGTGGTAGACGATCCGTGGCATCCTGACAATTTGCGGATTGGTCAAGAAGCTGATGAAGACCTTGGTTCATTGATGGTTTGGAAGGGAATTGGTCGCGGACCGGCTTGGCAAGAAGTGGCTCCTCGTTCACAGGGACTGGAATCCTACTGGGCTCAATGGGACTCTCTGAAGGTAGAGGATGATCTACTCAAGTGTGTTGTGGAGAACCCAAATAGAAAAGACTGCGTCAGTGGATCCAGACGAAGGTTGGAGGATGCCCACTAGCGAGTACGCCATCACACTCAGGATGTCAGCGACAGGACGAAGAATCGTTACCACGTGCAAGCCGAGAGAGATGGTTACCGAGAAGAGAACCTTGTTTGGTTGTAAAATACTCAACGTCGCCGATGCCTGTCCCCAAAGCTCCAACAATACTGGGAGGGACCATACGAAATACTAGAGCAAATAGATGACGTCGTTTATCGCATGAGACTAACACCCCATAGTGAGCCAGAGACGGTGTGTTTCAACCAATTGTCCCATACCATGGACGTGACAACGGTGAAGTGGCGGATGTGTGACAAATTGCCGGAAAACCTCGAGAGCCAGCTTATGGGAAATGTGGGAAGACTGGCAATTCCGAAACTGGGCTGCGGATTAGACCGTTTGGAGTGGAAAATCGCAGGAAACATGCTGGAGGTGATGTTTCGGCGTGCTGATATGAAAATGGTCGTGTGCGGCTGTCGGCCCAATCAGCCCGTTGTGCAGCCTGGGGCGGTGGATTGCCATTTCTACAAGACGGCTGGGTGCACCCGTGGGTCCCGGTGTGGATTTCGTCATCCGCCAGCGAGAAGAACATGGAATAGTGTTTCGGGACGAAACGCAGTTTTTAAGAAGGGGGCAATGTAACGAAACCAGCAGACGAATTGAGTTACATTTAATATGAGAATCAGATCTCTCGGCGCGATAAAAACGAAATTGTCACACGCAAAAAAAAGGCAGACCGGGCGAGCCATAAATCATCTCTCTCTCGGCTGGTAAATATCGTAAATGCAGTGATTCATCTAATTTAAATGTACGGCATAAGCAAAGAAAAGTCTAGATTTCCCCTGGTATATTACGGAATTTACTGGTACTTTTCGAGAACTTTTTATGCAGATATATATATATAGGGATTCATTTCGGAATTAATTGCGGGATGAGTAATTCGGGATAAAGAAGTGGTCTCGTGGGAACAGTGGAAATAAATAAGTAGCCAAACAAATAAAAAATTCTTTAAGTGCCGTGTTATATAAATAGAACTGTTATATAAATATACAGGACGGACATATTAGTAATGGAAATAAATAAATACCTGTGATAATTAAATTGTAGTAGTTTAAGTGTGTTACGTTAGTTTTATGTTTTTATATTGTTTTATAATTTTAAGTATATAAATATACGGACTGTTTTAAATAAATAATTACACGAGTTGTTTATTGGAACCCGAAAACGTTACAGTATTATAGGTTTGGTGATTCTTTTGATAGAATTTTAGACAAAAATTTAAACTTAATTAAATTAAAATATAACACGCGAATCAAGCAGCCTTTGCCCATTCGTCAAAAATTGGAAGAACTTAACAATGGCAGTAGAAAATGTCCCATTGTCATTATTGCCTCGGATCTATCATTTCCCATTGAAACCCCAACAAATGCTTGGAATTAAACTAAATAAACAAAACTAGACAAAGCAACAAAAATTTAATAAAACGGTTCGATTAATATTTAAACAAGAAGTTTATAATTTATAAACAAAATTTCACTTCAGAATTTAGATTATAAAGTGTTCAAAGTATTATCCATTTACTTCCTGACAATAATGAAGTCTGTGGATAAATCCGTCTATTGTATTATTTAACCAATTTTCAGGAATATTTCTTATTTCTGTCTGAATACGTAATTTTAATTCGTCCAAAGATTCTGGTTTGTTGTTGTACACACGGCACTTTAAATATCCCCATAAGAAAAAGTCTAGGGGATTCAGATCAGGAGATCGAGCCGGCCATTCAATAGTTCCTCGCCTCCCTACCACCTTTGAGGAAATGTATTACTTAAGTAATAACGTACTTCACGTCCATAGTGTGGTGGAGCGACGTCCTGTTGAAACCAAATTTGATTGTTGTGGTTTGGGAAAAGATGTATAATTTGAGGAACAATATTTTCTCGCAATAATTGTAAATACTTTTCAGCAGTTAGATTTCCGTCTATGAAAAAGGGACCTATGATATTATGGCCGATAATTCCGGCCCATACATTGACTTTTTGTGGATATTGGGTATGTACCGTCGCCATCCAATGAGGATTATTATCACCTATAATATCCCAAGAGCATTGATAACAGTACGAAATAATTTTATCACAGTTTTTGAAAGCACGTTACTTGGTAACAGCCCGACGCCCAACTATCATGAGAATTTCTATTCCTTCTCTTTCAGTTAAGTGATTCATAATTATTAGTTAGTTGCTAATACAACGTTAACTGATGACAATTAACTGTCAAGAATTTTATGTTTGACAGATTTGCAAAGGCTGCATGATTTGCGTGTTTGATTTTATTTTAATAATGTTTTAATTTTTATCGCCAACCGTCAGTAAAGTGATGCGTTACCATAGCGTTTTACGGAGGTAACGAAACACTTTATCGTACTGTACAATAAAGTACTTTACCTGCCGCTAATATCTGTCAGCGTAGCCATGACTGATGACTTTAAAAATAAATCGTTTGTCACTGTCATAAACTGTCATAAGTTATTATATCTTTATTTCTTAAATTAACAATTTTCACGGTTGGCGATAAAATTTTGTATGCACCACGTCAGTAAAGTACCTTTACCGAACTCGTCTGTTACTCGCCGCGCTCGCTTGGCTCGTAAATCAGACTCGTTCGATAAAGTATCACTTTACTCACTTGTTACATAAATAACTATTTTCTAAAGTTTTGTCAAACGAATCACCAAACCTATTATACCATTTAATTCGGGGAAAAATAACCATTTTAACGATGTTCCATTTAACCCATGTTCCCATTAAAAAAAACAAGTAGGCTTTGTATTTGAAAAACTTATGGAACAAAACAAAAATAAAAAAAAATAATAAGTAGTTTTAATCGAGTCCTACGTCTATTTCAAATTTCAGGATTCTAGCTCAAACCGTTGTGGCATAACGAAGCCGGTTCCATACATTATCGCAACCCTGTATAGCGTTAGAGTGATTTCATGTATTATATTCTGTAAGTAATAAACAGAGATTTCTGTCAATAATAAAATCTAAGTATTCGTATTTTTTAAACGTACAAGTTGAGGATATGTGTGATTTGTCCAATAGTTGTGTGTATTTTTCTATTACATTAATAACGTATTAAATACATATAATCTAAAAACAAGCTCATTTCAAATTCCGCGCCAATATGCTGCTAGCGCCATCTTCGCACAAGTTCACTGATGCGTGACATGGATGCCGGTCTGGGTTGTTTAGTTTGTGTTTGCCATTGTACTTTCTCAATATTTATTCCGTTAACATAGCTATATTTCTTTGATTTCCTATTAAATATTTTAAAGGTGAATTTGAACGTTTACTTAGAGGTTTCTTTACAGTAACAGTACAATTATAATATTTAGAGATTTGCACTCGAAAGAAAGTGAAACTTTCTTTACGATTTTCAATGCCGGAATATATTCAATACATACGTATGTGGTGATATAAATTCTCCATGTGTTCAGAAAAATACATCTGAGAACCTTGTAGGACAATGAGTTTGTATACTCGGGGCAAAAAGTTTTGTCGGGTCGTAAGACCAGCTATATGGAAGGTATCACTGGTCAACTTTAGTAAATTCTAACACGAAATAAAGAGGATATTCAATTTTTATAATACCTAAGTTTGAGTAAATATACTTAACTGCTTCGTAAAAGAAAATACATGTGGCATATAGAAGAAAATATATTTCAAATATTCTTCATTTATGATTTATCGCACGATAACATTTGATGTGTCAACATTACAAAGAAATCTTTTTGTTGTTCTACAAATGTTTGGGGCTTTCCGAATTTATTTTATGTTTCAAGGGCGAGAATGAATGCTTTATTAAGATCTCGGTTTTATAGAATATTTACGAGTATGTATCTGTCATTAATTTTTTTCTGTAATATCCATTCTATTTATTTTAAAATAGATACAAACTATTATGGGTTTTTCATTATAATTTGATTCAAAATTCGCGATTTATTGTTTGCTTATTTATTGCTTTATTGTGCTACAGTTATTTTATTTTTGACGAAATTTAATATATCTCTCAAGCGTAAACAAAAATATTACAATCTCCCTTTATGGTTTATTAAAATTTAGTGGGAAATATTAACTAGAGTTGACCAGTGATACCTTCCATATAGCTGGTCTTAAGATCCGACAAAACTTTTTGCCGCGAGTATACATATTTCAAAGTGATTTCAATTAGTATCATTACTGTCAAATTTTGACATTTACCTATGTATTCTACTTGACAATCGTGTTCCATTTTGTGTAAACTCTGCTTCTTCGTGGTTATTTGTATTGTTTTGATTAGTTGTTATGCTAGTAGTGCTACTGTGTTTTATCGTTTCTTTGTTGCTATTTTATACCTTCATAATGAATTTTACATTTAATGAATATGCCGAGGTTTCTATAATGGAAATGCTAATATGGCAGAACGCGATTATCGCGTATGTTACCCAAATGGGAGACATTCTAGGGAAAGAGTATTTCGAGGTTGGATCAACGCCTACGTGAAACTGGTTCGGTTACTAAAAGAAATGCCAATGCTGGTCGACCAAGAAAAGACGTACAATACATCTAGAAGAACAAATTCTAGACGCAGTACAAGAAGATCCCTTCGTTAGTACCAGACAGTTAGCTTCAACCTTAAATATCCCTGGTAATAAAACCGTTCACTTGGTTCTACGAAAAACCGTTTTCGTCCCTATTATGTTTGTACTAATATTTTATGACAAATGTGATAATTACCACAAGAAAACTCAGATGTGACGATAATCTGTAATGTTATAGTTATAGATGAGTAAATATATTATTTTTATTATTATATTATAAAGTTCATTCACATTCACTCTATGAAAACGACAACATTTTTTGATTAAATTTTTGCAAAACAATTTTAAATAGCGAAAATAGCTATTCACACAAATATCGAAAATTTCCAAACTTGTTCCTCTCCATTTCAGAAAATATCATAAGAAAGGAAATATGTAAGTACCTATTGCTAAAGTTGCGAAATCGGATTAGAAAATTAACGTCCGTCTAATACGATTAAAATTAAAATTCTCCGACCGTATCAATCGAAAGAGTCAGTCGTCATGAAAACTGATCGCTAGATGTTAAAAAAGCTAACCTGAATTAATTGGAATTCCCCTATTCTCCTCCCGAACTGCTTCCTCTCGTGGGCGTAAGCGAAAGCGATATCACAACAGGCCTGCATGATGCCGACTGGGCCCGCAGCCAGCACCAACCGTTCGTAATCCAGGCCGCTCATGAGAACGTACACGCCCCCCTTTTCTTCGCCCAGGATGTTCTCCGCGGGCACCTTGCAATCTTCAAAGATCAGCTCGCAAGTGTTGGATCCACGCATGCCCATCTTGTCCAGCTTTTGGGCTGTCTTAAAGCCCGGATAGTCTCTCTCTATTAGGAACGTCGTGATGCCGTGCTGTTTCTTGGCAGTAGGATCAGTTCTTGCGTACACCTGTGGAAGACAGGCGACATGAAATCGGAATTCGTAATTGGACGTTCATAATTACCACCAGGACGTCCGCGTCGGGTCCGTTTGTTATCCAGAACTTGTTGCCGTTGAGGACGTAATAGTCACCCTTCTTTTCGGCTCTCAGCTTCATAGAAACTACGTCCGATCCGGAGCCAGGCTCTGACATAGCCAGCGCGCCAATGTGCTCGCCAGAACATAACTACGAAAACAAATTTTATTATCAGAATGTTATGCGAAAAGGTCTTACTTTTGGTAAATATTTCTTCCTCTGCTCTTCGTTGCCGTTTCTGTGAATCTGATTCACGCAAAGATTGGAATGTGCTCCGTAACTCAAGGCGACTGCCGAACATGCCCTGGAGATTTCCTCCATCGCAATACAGTGGTCCAGATATGTTGCATCGCTACCGCCATATTCACCCTTCACTGTCATACCTAGAGGGTGAAATAATTTTAGTACACAATATGACATCAACTTACACTATTTTCTCTTCAAAAGCTAATGTATATAGAATTTGAAAACATCTAAAATGAGAATCTAACGTAACAGATGCAATGAATTAAAATATCGATAAAGAGATTGAAATGAATACATTTATGGAAGAGTATGATGAAGATTCAAGTGAAAGCGAACTATACACTGTCTAGTGATCCTCTTAAAATTAAAATTAAATTATTACTCGCAACAAATAAAGAAATTTGGTATCAACTTGCGATGTTTATCATTCCCTTCAGTTTTTTATGTGCTTCAATATTACGATATTAAAAATATACCGTTCGATTTAAAACTTTAAAGAGAAAACAAGTAATATACATAAATTGAGAACAGCGCCCGCTGTTATTTCTTTTGACAACCACGCAATTTCGTACTACATATCCTTCAATTCCTTGTAAAATTCTCTATCTAATGAGCCCAGAAACATTAAAATCTGTTGGGGCAAACCGAAATTATACCTACTTTTGTACGCAGACATACCCCCTCCACCTTCCCCATTCGTATGAGAGTTAGATCAAAAAGTTTCAAATGAAAATTGTATAAAAACGTCCAAAAACGTTGCTAGTAAAAATTTTAACCTATCTTAATCTAGAATTTAATGAAAAATTATCGAGTTTCTTAATTCATTTTGAGAATTGCGCCACTGTGCGATCATTTTGGAAACATAAAAATATTTTTGTTGAAATTCAGGTTGTACGATAAACGGTTGTCGAGATATGGCCTGTGGCCGAGCTTAAACAGACACCCAATATAATTAAAAATCAGAATGTTTTGTTCTTTATAACATTCAATTCTGTTTAGAATTTTTTGTACTCACCGCCTGTAAAGTGACATTAGGCACATGTGTCTCTCGACCAGAAAAGAGTATTTCCCGGTCGAGGCGAGTGTAAAGATTGAAAAAAAACACTGGCTCTTTGAAAATAGAAGTAATAATTAAAAATTCTTCCAATAAATTTGTGGCGCCATCTATTTGACCACATCGACATTCATATTGGCAGTTCATAAGAAATTGTAATTAAACCAAAAAACGCAATAAATGTACTGTAAATTTATAAATATAAAATAAATACCTCATGTTTGCCATGTGTAATAATATAATAATAACTTAATTTTAGGGAAAGGTGAGTAATAATTACGTACATGAAATGCTTAAAATAATTAGGTGATCTATTTTAGGTTAGGTATGATACTAATGACATTAATCAATAATCTTATTTTAATTTAATGTTCGTACAAAAAATATTGTACAACCACTGGCGTGAAGACATCTTCCACGCATTCGCGCAATTAAAAGCACTCGCTTCCTGCGGCCGCCCGTGCTTTAAAAGTGCGCTCATGCGGGAAAATAGTCTTCCCGCACTTGATTCGTAAATATCTATTGAAACACGCGCTTGTAACTGTAATGTATATAAAGTAAAAGTGACACTTCCCGTTAGCATTAAGAAGAAATGTCTGTGCAGAGGTTGTCTAAACTGTTTTACAAACACATTTGTATTCGTTGTAAATTCTCGTAAAATTATCGGTTGACCAGATATTTGCAATTATTAAAACCGACTAAACTGATTTGTATTTTCAGATTTCGCTTTACTTCAATCTTGTTACAAATAAAATTTTAGACAGAAATCATAACATTCGAAATATGTCCCATATCTCGTCAACCGTTAGTTTTATCAAAATTTACAAAGAATACAAAAGTGCTTAGAATATCAGTTGGAACAAGATTTAAGCAAAATATTCTTGAGAATCCCAGCTGGAAGTTTCGTCGCTAAGAGTAAAAGTTACACTTCCGGTCACTATTTTCAAGAAATATCTATGAAAGCCTTATCCAATAATATTTACAAACACATTGGTATTCTTTATAAATTCTCGTAGTAAAACTATCGGTTGACCAGTTATTTGGAATTATGAAAATCTATTAAATTTAGTGATGGGAGAACTCGAGTGAAAAATAACCGGGTACCCGATTATTCAAATAACCGGTGTAATTCGGTTTTTGAATCCGAGCGACGAGTGACGGGCGATCGGAGAACCGACACAATAACCGAGTTGCTGCAAATCGGAAATGCGAACTGACTAATAAGTCGTACTTCATCACCCGCCACCTGGTAGTCATCGCCTGCTTTGAAAAATCGCCTACCGGGTAATTTTTCACCTGGTAAGTACTCGTCGCCTGCATTGAAATATCGCCCACCGAGTGCCGGGTTGTTATCTTTCGCTCGCGTTGTCGCACTACTAGTTGGACACTGATTATATATTTACTGGGAATTGGAGTAGTATATGATGAGAGTATTAGCAAGTATTAAGTTGCTTTGTTAAATAGAGAGCTCCAGTAAAATGTGCATCTTTAATTTAAAAATATATACAGTATTAATAAACAACATGTAGGTATTTACATAAATACTAACAATAGCGTTAGTTAATATAATTAATATGTAATAAAAAAAACTATGTAAATGCACAAAAATAAATAAAAATATATAAAGAACGTAAAAATTATCAGTATGTTTAGGAAACAGTCAATTTGTTCTTAAGTTGGTTAATTGACCGGTGACAAAATATAAGTAATAAACGCAACTTAAATCTGCAATTTGTGTGTTTTTTGTAAATATCTGTTATTTATTGATATATACATATATTTTTTATGGATAATGAAGTAGAAATGCGACAACCTGAGTAAGGAAGAACCGAGTTGTCGGTGATGCATATAAAGGTGAGCGATAAATGGAATATGACTAATAATGAACTAGTTCGTAACTTAAATATACGATTTACGGCAACCAGTTTATCGTGTTCTTAAAAACCTGCCTATGAAATAAGCTTGAAAGTATTAGTGTTTTGTACAATTAAAAACTACATATATGAAAATGTATATTTATACTTTTGAAAGTACACTTTGCTTTTGTACGCCGTTTTTTAAATAAAAATTAGTAGTTTTTTATGGAATAGCAGAATATTATACAAGGAAAAGTCCTAGTACATTCTGCGGGTTGTATCATTTGCATTGTATACATTATACATGTTGGCCAGTTTAATAAATATTATTATTATTGAATACATGGCGATGATGCGAGTGAAAACTACTCGAGTGATAATTCGATTATCAAGATCACTCGAGTAGTGAGTAACCGGTTATTGAAATAATTCGATTTCGCCCATCACTAAATTAAATTGATTTGTGTATCGAGATTTCACGTACAATTCAAGTTTTACATGCTGGTTCTAAAAACGGTTGGGTCGGCAAAGTGTTACTTTCGGCAAAAAACATAAAAAATTGTAATCTTGACTATCACAAGGATATGAATGCACCATTATTTGAAGGGTGGTTTCAGAAAAATCTCCCACCAGCATTACCCGAAAGAAGTGTCATTTTCATGGACAATGCTTCATACCATTCACGACAGGTGCAGAGGTTACGAACTTCGAACGGTACGAAGCTTGAAATATCGGAGTTTTTAGCAAAAAAAGATATTTATTATGAAGATAGCTACACAAAAAGACAATTATTAAAAGCCTTTAGAACAAAGACTTAATACCTATAAATCGTATTTGAGAAGCGATTGCCAATAAAACTCCAGAAACATGAAAAAATTGCATTAAACATACAATACAAATAGAAAATGTAAATATTCACCAGGAATTTATAATTAATTTAAATGAAAGTGATCCAGCCAGCACTGACATTGTGGATATCCAAAGTATGTGAAAAAGTATTTTGTTAAGTGTGATATTTTTCTTATATGTAATTTTTAATTATAATTATAAGGAAAGTCTTGAAGAATTGTATCATCAATATGTATTTGACCATTATGTGTTGTAAAACATAAAGAAATTTTTTATAGCGCATTATATGTGTATGTACATTTATAATAGATTCATTTAATATTTCTGCGTTTATATATTTTAACATATTAAAAACTGATATTCATATAAATTTGTTAATGATTGCACGAATACTACAAATTACATCCCTGGGCATCTACGACCCAGGAATGTATTTTTATGTTTAGTTTTCTTTATGTGTTTTTACTTATAGTTATATCTACGTTTATATAACTTTTACTGTTTTAATTGCTTCAATAAAAACAATCTTAAAAATATACTGCATTTTTATAAAACATAAAATCTAGGTATGTTCAATAGAATAAAATAATGTAATGTAATGTAATTTTTATTTATTTATGTAAATCCAACAAAAGTAGGTGAGTAAAAGACAGTAAAAGTGTTTCTTCTGGTCAGAATTTGGACATTGTTTTTACACAAAAAAATGAGGTGTGGCCACCACACGACTTTCTTATACCGACGTATGAGCGTTTCAAACTATAAAATTTTAAGAATTTTTGTATACAAAAATTATTCAAAATCCTATTCTAAGTACTTCTATTCTCTTAATAAATCGCTATAGAATGCATACTTTGCAAGATTTTATGAAAAAAGTGCACTCGCTAAGAGTAAAAGTGCTACTTCCGGTCTGAATTTTGAAATATTTTTTATACAAAAGATATTGAAAATTATGTTTTAAATACTTTTATACTCGTAACGTACTTGTGTAAAAAGCATGACTTCCGAGATATTCGCAAAACTGATTTTCGATAAGAGTAAAAGACCTACTTCCGGTTGGAATTTCGAAAAACTTTTCTAAGACAATTTGTCTCAAACTTAATTTTAAGTACATACGAATTCTTTATAAATTTGTCTAAACTTAGTAGTTGACGAAATATTGGCAAAATTCGATTTTTTCACTGAAGTAAACTGCTACTTTCGGTCTACCGATTTTACTGAAAAACTAATCATATCTCAAGAGGGAGATTATACACGTATATACAAAATTTGGAATTGATAGCTATAGCGGTTTGACCGCTATCGTGGTCACACACAGACAGACAGACACGGACATTTTTTAAAAACCACTTTTTCGGTATCAGGGGACTTCAAAACGTGGACATCTGCAAAAATTTCGAGGTCGAACATTTTCATCATCACAATACTTCCTTATACTACGTATAAGAAAGTAAAATTGTCGAAATCTAACTCTAAATACGTACTTTTATGCATTTAATAAATACAGTATGTCCCCGGATTGCGTTTACAAGAGAGAAAAATTTATTATTTTTGATTTTACAATAAAATGCCAAGGGAATTAAATTTGATGCTTCATTTCATATGATCAAATCTGTAATTAGAATTTTAATTCCACTTATGTATGTTCCAAAAATTTTGTTTTCATTTTTTTCATCGCATTTCATGCATTATTTTTTGGGGTGGAAGGTTTTGACTTCAAAACGTCAAACACTAACTTAAGTCTCAAAAATAACTTCAAACTGTAATTCTGTAATTTTCGGTGAAAATGTTAACGTTATTACAAAAAATATATTTAATACAATTTATTATGGTATTGGGGAAAGGAGCTACCGTCGCGTTGCGGAAGAATTTAATGAAAAATTTGCCGGAGTGTCTCCCATATGGGTATAAGGAAGACGGTGAAAAATTTTTTGGAAACTGGTTCTGTTCTGAATTTGAAGAAAAAGAAAATAGTACGTGATTAAGATGATGCTTCTACAGTTTTAATGTTGGATTCGGTGGAAGATAATCCTAAACTTTCATTACGGAGATGGCTGCTTCAACTAAATATGAGCAAATCCCATATTCAAAGAGTTTTGAAGGAACGTAAATAATATCCCTGTAAACCTATTTTTAATCAAACGTTAGAACCGGGAGATTATGAAAAGCGTCTTTATTTTTGCATGTGGATGGGAGATAAAATAATGGAGAACCAACATTTTCACAAACATTTTCCTTTGAAGCAACTTTTACTATATAGGAATGGTTGCGTTTCGTCACATGTTCGTTATTGGAGTGATATAGGAATAATAGGCCCATATTTTTTTGATGCTAATGTAAATCAGCACAATTATTTGGAAATGTTAAGCAACTTTTTCTGGGATGGTTAAAGTAAACTCTCAATTGCTTATCGGCAGAAGATGTATTTTCAACATGATGGTTGCCCGGCCCACCGTTCGCGCATTGTTGCTGCCTGGTTCTATCAAAAATTCGAAAATTGTTGGATTGGCTTGAATGGTCCTGTTTTGTGGCCTCCAAGAAGCCCTGAGTTAACTATTTTAGATTTTTATTTGTGGGGACGGTTAAAGCAACAAGTCTACATGGAACACCTGACTAATAATGTGGAAGTATTGAAAAATCGTATAAGAGATGCTGTTCCGTCCTTGACACTTGAAGAAATTCTTTTTTTAATGTTGTGGTTGAAGAAGAAAGAAAATAAAAATTTGTTAACTCTAAATAGGGGTTTGACAGTTTCGTAATTCTATTTACAGATTTGGTCATTTGAAATGAAGCATAAAATTTAATTCCTTTAGCACTTATTGTAAAATGATTTTTTTCCACTTCTAAACTCAATCCAGGGACATGCTGTATATGTATACAAAATGCCTAATTTGTCATATATTTTGCAAAAAAAAACTGCTGTTCGATAAAAGTAAAAATCCATTGAGATACCACTTTAAATTACATTAAATATTTGCTTGCCCTTTGGCCCCTTGTTGCGCGCGTTCATACGAAGGACACAATAAACATAATCACTTTAAATTGATTTGATGCTATCTATTACCTAAAAGACCTAGGTCACCCATTTTCTTCCAAAATGTTCGCATTTCGCTGAACGTGTTCTGCCGGTCGATTTCATTTGCCTTGGGAGCCAATTCTTTTTGGACGAAATTGAAAACAGTCTGCCTGAACTAAAAACATACTGAATTGACGCACAATGTTTTTTTATTGTTTGACTGAAAATACAATAAGCTAGATAATATTACACTTACCTGAATTTGTTCGGGATTTAATCCGTAAATGTGTTCATCTATAGGATAGTGCTGTTGTGACATGTGGCGACATCTTGCAAAAGCACTATTTTGTAAACATTTAAAAAATTGCCGAGAATTTCGACAAACGTGAGATGCCATCTGTTCCGTGGGATATCTTGAAGTAAACTGATTGTTTTGATGTGTAACATGTGTGTGCATGTGTATTAAAGATAGGATAGGCATTTCTTTAACCTCAAACTTTAGCCTTCACAATTTATTATGCAGTAGTCTTACCGTGGCCCATTTTAGATAACCATTCGAACGCGCTTGTTTTACAGACAAGTATGCATTTAGTATTTTTTTTTTACAGAAAATAATTCAAGTTCCTTGTTCCTTTTCGGTATCGCAATTGCCTAAATGGTATCTTGATTGATCTATCGTAATATTATAATTATAATTTAAACAGCTACTTTACTATTACAGATAATAGGTAGTTATTCTCACATATTTTTATCATCTGGAACAATTAAAAGCTTTTTTGGCTGTCTTTAGGCAATATTTCTTTTTTAGGGCCGGTTTTTCCAACTCCGATTAAAATGCCGGTTAGCGTAATCATTGATTAAAACACCGGTTAGTGCAAATTTGTATTTTCCAAGGCCGGTTAGCGCTAATCATTGATTAAGAACGTCGTCAATGAAAGCATTTTTTGGAATTAATAATTCACATCAGTGATTAAGTAATTGTATTGTTTCTTCTATAAATGAAATTAACAGTAGAATTAAAAATAAAAATAGCATAAATATTGAATATGTGTAACTTTTGGCTTGAAGATGAACAAGTTCCTATGGCAATTTCCACTTACATTTGTTCTTTTCTTTGTAATTGCATTTAACAGTACCTTATTAAAACATAATTTTAGTCGAACATACTTTGGATTCACTCTAGATATGTTATTAACATTTTAAACTGTATTGAAGAATTAGATATGAAATTCAAAATTTGGAAGAAATTTTTATGCTAATTTAGATCAAATGCAGTAGCGAATATGTTGCCAACTTTGTACAAGAAATCCTTAAACATTCTTTAGATAACCGCCGTATTTCTTTGCATTGAAAAATGCCGGTTAAAGATAATCAACGATTAAGCTTAATCAATGATTAGTTAACCAGGTACTTTAATCGGTGTTGGAAAAATCGGCCCTTAGTCATATGTGAGGATTATTATTATTATCATTTTTAAAAAGATTAAGGAAGTCATGCATTTTTCGTTGTGAGAAATATGAATTCGTGCAGATACACATATGAGTTTTAGAAAAATTCTAATTTAATACTTTTATTAAATAATGAGGTGTGTCCACCACACACCTTCCTTATACGTATGAGCCTTTAAAATTATACAAAATTGTTCTAAATTGTTTTAAATACTTAGTATCACCGCAACTAACTAAAATACCACCTTTGCTATGCTTTTAATTGTTTTTACAATTACAGACAATTTCGTAGGGTCAATTTTATTTCTCAATTCTATGTTGGTTTCCTGGCTTTTCAGTGTTTTATTTTTTGGATTTATAATAATTTTATCATTATTATTTTTTACAGTATCATTGTATAAAGTTCTTTTTTCCGTTTTATTTCCGACGATCGAAATAGATTTTAAAATTTCGTGAATCAATATGTTTTGACCTGAAATTGTTTGAAGGCATCATTAAGTTTTTTACCTATTTCATTCATTTTTTGGCCAACTTTTAGTTTACGACAAATATCGCACACATATGTAGTAATTATATCGTTTTCACTTAACTTTTCAGCTGTTTCGTCGCTGACTTTTGCGCATTTATCATGTCTCTTTCCCTCACATATGAAACACTTTACCGTTCTTTCCGTCCTTCTGAATTCAATTGGCAAACATAACATTTATTGAATGACATCTTTTTTTGGTTATTTAATATAAGTTGACCTATGATTAATCATTAACTTTGTCCATCGTCGAAATTTACTATGTAATAGTTTCATCATTTCAGTTTTAACAACGTACAATGTTTTACTTTTCGACACTGCACTTTTGCAGAGCCGGTAGAAATACGTCCTCACTCTACAAATTCTAAACTACTACTATGATAAGACAAAAGGACTTTCTTCCGGTAGGAATTTCAAAAAGCTTTTTTTTATAAAATCTTTCTAAAATTCCCGCTTTAATACAGTTGTATCTTCAGAAATTTCTCTGAACTGTTAGAATGCATAATTTTCGAAATATTTGCAAAAAATCGTTTTTAAATAAGACAAAATGATGTACTTCCGGTAGGAATTTCGAAAGCCCATTTTTATAAAATCTTTCTAAAATTCACTTTTTAATAAATTTGTATTCTAATTGATGACGAGATATTAGCAAATTTTGATTATTTTTACTTAAATAAACTGCTACTTCCGGTCTACCGATTTTATTGAACATCTAATCAGATCTCAAGAGGAAGATTATACTCATAAATATGAAGTTTGGCATTGGTACATACCTGCAGTCGTTTGGCCGCTATCGTGGTCACACAGAGAGAGAGACATGTTTGCAAAAACACTTTTTTGGTATCAGAAGACTTTAAAACGTGGACATCTTGAGGTCGAAAATTTTCATCGTCACAATACTTCCTTATACTACGTATGAGAAAGTAAAATTACTCATAAATCGTGAATAAATTTAAAGATATAGGATCGACAAGACTGTTATTTATTCTATGAAATAATTGCCTCTCTTACATTATGTAATCGTAAGTTTTGAGGTTGATTGTTTTAAATATTAATACCTAAGCCTAAGGTAGACAAGAACAACCAAAATAAAACCAGTTGAAATATACATAAATAAATTTTTATTGAATAAATATATATTATATGTATATATAAATAGGCTCGCACAAAAAATATAACATTCCATTTAACAGTGTTTGAGGCACATTAGAAGTCGAAGCGTCAACAATCAGATTTGATATAAATAAGTACAAATTAATTACTTTTAATCCTTAGAATCTAGAAAAGTTGACGATTAGCTAGACCAAACACTGAAATAAGATTAAAAATTATAATAATATTAGGATAATATCAATATATTATATCTTTTAACAAATTACATACAATAACTTAAGTGTAACATTACAAACAAATTATTAAAATAAATGAAAAAAAAATGCGGGGGGTACCGTAAGTTTTCATTTGGTTTACTGACGTCTTTGGTTTACCATTAATTTTTTGCGGTTATTTGGCCACTTACGCAGGACCCGCATCTTTTATTTCTCACACTCCATGACTAGATGGCACTCGTGTTTTTTGTAATCAAACGGTAAAATTAACAGACATTTACTAAAGAAAAACGAACAAAAAATTACATGAACCGAACAGACAGGCACAACAAAACATGGATATTACATTTACTAATTAAGTAGATTTTATATAAGAGCTAAGCGAAAAATCACGATTTATTTGCCAAAAGCGCAAATAAGCGGAATTCACCGAGGAAGACACTTGCATTTTACTTTGGTTGTGTTTCTTTTTTCCGTTTACGTAGGGGTATGCATATTTATAACTGTTCCTACTCTAATATATCAGCATTCATACATACAATAAGTAATATACACGAAGACTGTTTGTACCTACCAAATTTTACTAACAAATTAACAAATACAATCAATCGTTGACGAGCGACGATCAGATTATGATATTATGGGCTCCACGTGTACGCTGCTCTTCGAAGTGGTACTGCGTTTCGTAATTTTGTTCAGGAATAAAATTTGACAGATAAATATTGTCTAGACTGTGAATATTTCGGATATTTTTAAAATATCCGTCGAAAAGCTCGTGTGACGTTAATTAATCATTCGCATTAGAAACTATATTCAGACAAATCAGTAATTTCAGTATCGAGGGTGTTAGGAATTAATTTTTTTTTTCTTCTTCTAATTTTGCTTTTTAATAATATTTTCCTCTTCAATAATTGCTCTCTGCCATGACGCTCCACATGAGTCGCTTGAACGAATTGCTCTGATGGATGGTCTCTTGCGATTCGCCCATCGAGTTGAGGTTCTTCTTCGGTAGTTGGTAAGCCGGATCAGCTACCTGAAAGCACATCAAAAAACTCAATCGTAGGGTGCGGACGGAAATTCAGAATTATACGAATTGAAACCTCTCGGGGGTCTCAAGATGCAGGTAAAAGTATTCAACTGGTACCTAAAGTGAAATGAAACAATTTCGATTTCCATGGCCGGTTGGTTACATGCCATTAGAGAGCCTAGCCACTCTGATATAGATCAGAGTGGCGACACCAGAGATATAGAGCGGGGAGAATGCTCTTGTACCACTGCGCATCTAATTTATACGCGACGCAATGGTGGCCGCCATTTTGACCAACTGACGTTTAGTGGTTTGTTTACGTTTGTCTAGGTTATGTTTTTCTTGCGATTTATGTATTAAATTATTGCGTTTTTGAGTTTTAAATATAGTCCTAAGACAGACTTGTTTCTTGTGAAACGTATGGATAAAACATCAGGATAGAAGGTTACTGTGGAAGTAAGATAGATTAAGTTTCATGTGCTCAAGTGTGTGGGTTTATTATTGTACAAAAACTTTAGATCGGAGATTAAATACACAAATATTCATATAAACATGTGCAGTACTAAAAATTGTCCCAATATTAAGATGTTTAAACCTGAAGCAATAAGTTTTCACAGGCTTGATGGCATGATCATTTTAAATTTGTTGAAATATCAAAATTATTTCAAATTCTCAAAAGGTGCCTTGCCAAAGGAATAGTTGAAAGCTTTGAATATAGCAACTGATTGGCAATGGTCAGAGAATAAATATATTTGTTCAGAGTTCAGAATATTTCAGAGATGAAGATTATGTACCAATGAAACACCAGCGATTTCGATTGTGTAACGACGCTGTAGCGTCTTGGAACCCATACAAGTTCGATGAGGTTTAAATTACAGTGATATGGAGGTAAACGCAAAGCAGTACAACCTCTTCTTTTTACTATTTCATTAGCAACATGTAAAGGTAGATGAAAGGTAGTTGTTTTTGCAAACCCCAGTCATTCAGATTTTAGTACACTGCTATCAGTAAAAATTGCTCTTGGTAAAAATTATTCAACCTTTCTTTTGACATGTTCGTTTTATTGGATGTAAGCCACCATTGCTATTAATAACTTAGAATCAAAATACTCATATATAATTTATTCGATAAGGCACAGAATATGTACCTACATATATATTACCTCATATTTTTCTACAGTTTGGTAACTCATTCCTCAAGAAAAAGTAAAGCACATGTCGTCTAACTGACTTTTTTATGCTTCATACAAGTTATTGTTTTTCCTTTCCTTTTTCTTACTACTACCCACTTTGTCTGCTGTTTGATTGAGAGTAGTTGTTTTAGACATTCTATATATTTATGCTTAAAATACATATTATTAGCCATTTGCCTTAGTCCAAACCTTATACGTTTCCCTTTACGATTTTTTGAAGGACCCAGTAAAGCGCTACCGCCATCGCCATACTATAAAATATTAGCGATTACAAAAAGAAAGTTAATGAAAGCGATAAAATACCTTCATAAAGGGAATATTTTATTGTGCTTTCTAAAAAGAACTATTTTTTAAGAATGTTAATAATAAACAATAAACTATGTAAAATACAATAAATAAATGTTCGACAAAATAAGCAAAACGCGATTACCATTGCGGTTTAAATGCACAAACCAATCACCCGAACGTTTTTTTCACATTCCTTTCTCACTTTTTGTTTAAAAATCCATTCTTTCAAGAACGCCTATGATGGGTGCTCCTTGACAACGCTGGGTCAAAATAGCGCACATCATTTGCGATCAGTCTATCTTCCGCGCATTTGTAAGAGCATTCTCCCCTCTCTATATCTCTGGGTGACACGGATGAGACGCTGGCTCTAATTGTACCAACATAAATAAATTTCAATGCATTCTATGAGTTATTTATGTATTATTTCAATGTGTGGTTTCCTTTGATTAAGGAGACTAGGTATAATAATTATCGTCACAGACGGTGGTGCAATAAAAGCATTAGAGCCGTTAAAGTTATGTTCTTATAATTTGAAACAGACTATACATACATGGTATAATGAAAAGTTCGAAACTCGAATCTCTACGATATGTGTAAAATTTAAAAAAAAAACAAAAGAGTATAGTTTATTAGTTACAAATGAAAAACAAACGTATTATGATAACTTACTGACTACATCACGCAATATTTGTCAAACTTCTTGGCGTGTAATTAGCAATGAAGTAAAGCAGTCGTCTTTCATTGTAGATCTTTTTCAAGACCTTTAGATATTAGTTTTACCCTCCTTATATATATATATATATATATATATATATATATATATGGTACATATACAGCGTGTCTCAGGGTTGATGTTACAAGAGCTGTGCGGAACTAAAAATCTTTGAATCTTAATTTGATCTTTTGTAAGTAAGCCCTGCTTGGTTTGAAACTTATTTTTAGTATAGTTTCGAGTTTGTGAAATCACGTGGGCCTTGACAGTTGATCAAGATCTATTTCTGTTTCAGGTAAAGTGCCTTTCTCGTTCACCGTATGCTAAAATATTACTAAGAAAAGTTGTTCAAAATGACAAACTATGGACCTATACCAGGAAGATCTAGCTAATTTGATTAAATCGTTATTTTATAGATTCAACAAAATAAAATTATATTTTTTCTGTGACGGAAAAAAAAGTTTACATTTTATCCTTCTTGACAGGTAATAAAATGTCACTTTATCAACCCGGGAAAAAAGTTCTCACTTTTTGCCCGCTTAAAGTGACAGATATTTGATTATTTTACAGGTTTCCATTAGCAACGCAGGTGTAATGTCACTTGAAATGTCACATCGATTGATTTTCTGACTTCAATATATATAGTATTTACGTGATTTTTTCAATATTAAATCGTCGTTTTTCCCATCACAGAAAAAAATAGTCGGTAATTTACCTCGAGCTAAAATCTAATACTTTTTTCCCGTAATAATAAATAACTATTATTCACAAATTAAGTGTACAAAATGTAATAATAGTATTGCTCTACAATCAAACATTTATTCAAGATAACTGCCACCTTTTTTTGCACACCGAATTCTCCGTACTGTATCGAATTTCCGCGATTTGTATATGGTGTATGGCGTTTCGTATTATTTCTTTTAATATTTCTCTACTGTTAGGTATCGGCTGGGAGTAAACCATGTTTTTGGGGCGACCCCATAAATGAAAATGTAGTATAGCGAGGTGGGGCGACCCTGTAGGCCACGCAATCGAACCATTTCTATCTATCGACCTTTCTCTAATAGTCAAATAGTCGTTCTGTCACATTTGGATATGTTAACGTTACAGCAGAGTTTTTGTTGTTCAGTGTTATGGGCTCGGAGAGAGTTCGCTAATAGAAGTGGTGCAGCAGTTTAACGAGAAATTTCCCAACACCAATCTTACACGTATGACTGCCAAGCGAATAGTTAAGAAATTTCTTGCAACTGGCAGCGTTCTTAACGTCGAGAAAGAAAAAAAAAGATATAACGTAAACGATACCCCAACTATTGTAGCTATGGATTCGGTTGAAGAACACCCCAAACTATCATTGAGAGCACGTTCATCCACTCTTAATATTAGTAAATTGTAATTGCAAAGAATTTACAAATCCAATAAGGTCAAGCCATTCAAACCAATGTTTGTGCACACTATCGAAGCAGGTGATGCAGATCGAAGATTATTATTTTGTATTACCATCGTGGAGAAATGTATTAAAGAACGAAATTTTTATAAAAACATAGTATTTTCAGACGAAGCAACTTTTAGCATTAATGGCGTTATTTCCTCTCAAAGTTCTCGCTACTGGTCCACAGAAAATCCAAACTTTCGGATCAATTGTAGAAGACGGTATTACCAAAACGTGAATGTGTGGTGTGCCATTTAATATCGGTCTGGCATTAATGGACCTTATTTCATAGAGGGACGGTTAAATCAGGATACTTATCTACAGCTACTTGCGAGATTCAGGGAAGAGTACTTACATGATGTGCCGCTGACAGAAAGACTAGCAATTTATTTCCAGCAAGACGGATGCCCTGCACATTCAACAGCACGCGTAGCTGAATGGATAAATTGTGTGTTTGGAGAAAGGTCGATAGCTAGAAATGGTTCGATTGCGTGGCCTCCAGAGTCGCCCGACCTCACTATACCAGATTTTTATTTATGGGGTCGCCTCGAAAACCTGGTTTACTCCCAGCCGATACCTAACAGTAGAGAAATACTAAAAGAAAGGATACGAAACGCCATACACCATATACAAATCGAGGAAATTCCGAACAGTTTCAGAGAATTCAGGCGTCGTATAGAACGGTGTGCAGAAAAAGTTGCCAGTTACGTTGAATAAATGATTGATTGTAGAGCAATACTATTATTACATTTTGTACACTTAATTTGTGAATAAATAAAAATTTAATTTGTTGAATCTAAAAAATAACGATTTATCAAAGTAGGTAGATCTCCCTGAAATTTTGTATAGGACCAGACCATAGTTTGTTATCTGAACAACTTTTCTTAGTAATATTTTAGCATACGGTGAACGAGAAAAATACTTTACCTGAAACGGAAATAGATCTTGCTCAACTGTTAAGGTCTACGTGATTTCACAAATTCGAAACTATACTAAAACAAGTTTCAAACCGAGCAGGGTTTACTTACAAAAGATCAAATTGAGATTCAAAGATTTTTAGTTCCGCACACCTCTTGTAACATCAATACTGGGACACGCTGTATATGAGCTAATTGTAGTCCTAGTTGATAACAGGTTAATGTTAGTTCGGAACGGAGAAATATATCACTCTATGCGTACTCGGCGCTGCTGAAGATGGGATAGTTAAACCCTTTTTGTCGGTACTTACTTTGACTTGCACTGGCTTGTGCGGTGTAAACACTTTAGGCTGTGGCGGTACGTTCACTTCTTGCACGTTGTCCCCGAGTTGTTCCTCTTGGATCGCCCTGTATGTCTCGCTCGCGGCAGGGTTGTACTTTACTGATTTGCGCACACTGAAATTGTTCATATTCTCAGCTATTCTGGCCGAAGAATCGAAACAACAGATGAAATACTCACTTGACACCCTGTTTGTGGAGTGTGTCCGCTATGTTGTCCTCGCTGTACATGTTGATGGGCGAGTTGAATTGCTTGTGGACAACCTAGTCAGGTAGGAAAAAAAAACAAACGACATTTTTACACAATTCACTTTGGCTCCGACTGTTTACACAGCAGAGATTATTTTCGACAGTTGCGTTTCGCAAGCCGTTTCTAAAGCCAAGGTTAATAAAATAGAACACAACATTTGGCACGTGTGTATTGTATACAGATCTATGTTATGTATGTCTGGAACCATCGAGCATCCTTGTAGTATATATCTATATGCATTCTTTATTATATGTTGTAGTTTGTATCCGGTAACACTAAATACATCTGATTTAATTATTGGCTGAGAGACGTTTTCAATAAGGTTTGTTTATGATGAGATGCCACTGTAATATTCTTTAATTGTTACTAGACGAATTAAGAAATACGTGTGCTGTACAAAGAGAAAGTGTCCACAACAGTATAACTCGAAATACGCAAACTGTACGAGTACAGTGTATAAAAAGATAGTACAGATCTGACGTTTCTGGACACCTGAAGACAAATAGCCTGATATTTTGTCGAAGAAATTTGTTCAGTTTAGTCCAGCAAACAACTGTCAAATAATATTCCTTTCGATGAGAAGAGTCACCTGTTTGATGAACAAATTTATGTACATTTTTAGATTTAAATGAAACTAATTTGATGATACTGAACGAATATATATAAAAGTGTCCGTTTTTGATTTATGTTACTTAACTCAACGAAATAAGGGAAATAAGAGAACATACATATAGTTCCACACTCTACAGTCAACTAGGATAGCAACATCTCTTCCAAACTGTAAATATTATTTTTAACTCGTTAAAAATAAGGACGTTGAAACGGAGATCGACAATTAGCAGAGGGTTGTTTACATTTCATGTAGTGAATGCAAACGTTTATGATACACAGGTTGGTCATTTTCTATCTCTCGATATGGATAATTTTTTTTAATATTAAACAAACAGGATGGGAAATTCAGCAAGGTTTCTCAAAAATTTCAGCAGTATTTGACAGCATTTTCAGATCTGCCTTACTGTCAACTATTGAAGATATTTTTCTAAAATTGAAAAATCGTAACCATATTGAAGTTAGAGCAAAACTGAAAATGGCACATTCTAGTAATTTTACTTAATTGTCAAGATATAACATAAACTTGTGTTTTTTAAATGGCAATCACAGTTGGCCATGGTTTCATTAAAATGCTTTTTTTCCCTGATTCCATAGATATAGGATTTGGTATGGTTATCATTTTCAAATTCTTATTAAAGCGTAAGTAATTCAATTATTATTAATTTTCGGAGAATTAATGGGCAAGTAGACTTTGAGAAACTATTTTAATACGGAAACAATAAGAAGAAAAATTGAATAAAAATGATAATTAAATTATATGACATATATATAAAGATACGAACATATGAGACAATAATCCGGCCAGCTGTTCTATACGCAAGCGAAACATGGACAATAACAAAACAAGAACAAGAAAAACTGAAAATCTGGGAAAGGAGGGTACTTATAAAATTTTTTGCATGAGGATAACAGGTGGCGACAAAAAACAAACACGGAGTTAGAAGCAATGTATAGAAAACCGAATATAACTCGAATAATTCGATCACGAAAGCTAGTTGGTTGGGACATATCACCAGGATGCCGGAATAGAAAATTGTGAAGAAAGCGTTGCACGGAGGAGAGGGTGGTAAACGAAGAAAAGGTTGTCCTAAGAAAAAGTAGTTACAAGAAGTGCCGCAGGATATAGAGGAGGAAGGAATTGATGACTGAAGAGTAAGAGGGAGGGACGGGAAGAAATGGAAGAAAGTAATAGAAAAATAAAAGGCAAGGGCCTCCCTCGAAGGCCTGTAGAGCTGATATATATACATATATTATTAAGTATTACCAATCCAGTTAAGGGAAACTTTCTGAAAGACATTCAGAAACGTATCGAGAATTATGAGCAGGTGCACCGTCATGTTGAAAATAGCTGAGATTTTGAATTAAATTTAGTATGTAGTTCATCTAGCATATCTCCCAGTTCGTTAAAAAAAGGGTAAATATACTTCTCCATTCAAATGATTGTCATAAAAATTATGGTGCCAATATTTTTCATACCAAAAATTCTACACCACAGGTTTACGGACGTTGACACGTTGAACTCGCCTTTCCATGCTGAGGTGAGGATTATCTTGAGACCAACAAACATTGTTGGTAAATTTTTTGCCGTCAGTATATAGTATTGTGGAATAGGTGCTACTTGCGTACAAGGATTATTTCTTCCAACTTACGGAAGACAAACTACCTTAACTATACTAGTATAATAATAGTATATTATGCAACGAGCATTTAATGATAGCTATTAAGACACGAGTAAAAGAATTACAATACGAGGCGAAGCCGAGTATTGTAATGAATACGAGTGTCTTAATAGCCATTAAATGCGAGTTGCATACACTATTTTTTCTACGACCCCATAATAAAACATATTTTTTGAACAATCCATTTCATAAATTGAGGTTAAAATTTTCCGTACGTTTTTGTGAATTTGGCTGGTAATAAATTGTTCGTGGCTACTAAGGCTTGTTCCATAACTTCTGGTGGAGTCAATTATTACATTTCACTGTCATTATCCCTCATTTTTACCGTTTATATTTTCAAAAAAGCACAAATTTTAAGTACTTACTTGTAAATTGCAGAGAACTGTCACATTTATTTAATTTGTATATCTGTCAGATATGCAGTCGCCATATTGAATATTGTTTGAATATTGAAATGTCGCATTCCTATTGGATATAAACTTGTATCGTAATGAAAAATCTGTGTTCCTATTGGATATAAACTTGTAACATAATGAAAATCTGTATCGTAATGAACATGTTTATAGTACAGGTTCGGCATATCTAATAATACAATTAAAGTATGGGAGTAGAAAAAATATAATATTTCCTACGACAGATTTGAAATCTACGTTACAAGAGGTTTGTCACTTACAATTATGTGATTATTGCAGCGATAAAATTTAATTTGGATTAATTATATTAAAAATAAATGCACAGCTTATTTGGTTTTCAATAAAGAGCAACTTATATCGACACAGACAAGGAGCAAGTGGAATCTCATCAGAGCCAAAGAATGCAACAGAAGTTGAAATCCCTGATGGTCGCGAAGACAGAATTCTATTGTTTTCGTCATTGATTGGGAAGGAGATTATGTCAAACCATCAAGTATTTTTTTCATAAACGGAGCTTTTAAGTGCTGCGGAACAGTTTACACAACCATACACCATACATGCAGACCTTGGAAGCAACACAGAAGAACGAAATACAATCTCTGTAGTTTATGCAGTACTCAAGAACAAAACTCGCTCAACGTATGAAAGATTGTTTACACATCGGGTACTATAGATTTCGAACAAGCAGTGATTATAGCTCTAACGAATGTGTTTCAGAACGCTGCAATAATTGAATCTTGAGCGGAAGAGAAGGAAAAAACACAAGTACATCGATTTGGACAGTCAGATTACTAAAATATTACGGCATATACACAAACTAAGACGTTGAAGAATGCCTAAAGTCTCTAGCTTATGTGGCAAAGTTAGATTAAACGACTGTACATACCCTATGCATTTTTTAAATAGTGTTCACGTAAATTTCAAATCTGACGCGGGAAATATTTTCTTTCCGAAAACAAAAACTTTTAAACATGCCGGCAAATCGCTGCCAGTCCTAAGCCTGGAAAAACTGTGAAGGAAATTTTAAATAAATTTGCCACAAACCTATTTCAGCATTCGGCGTCCGCACGTAGAAGATACCAACCAGTATTGTGTACGAAAAATGTGGCTTATTGTTTTTTTCTTCCAAAAACCATCGAGCAAATGACAATCTTCTTTTTTAATCACGGGCATTAAATGTATTACTAACATTGTGTATTCAAATGGCGTGTATTTAAAATCTTTTAAAATTAAAAGCTCCTTTTCTGTGGAAACCGCACATTCACTCACAATTTCACGAGTAGATGTAATAGGTTGCAATTTTCATAACCCAAAACCCTATGTTTATCTTCCGGTTTAAATTTATTGTGATTTTGTAAACGATCCATAATTTTTCAAATTATTTTCGAACTTAGAAAACAGTCGTTGATCTGACTGTGTTCTTTAATTGATCTGACTGTGTTCTTTAAATACAGCGTTGAATATATTTTTTGCAGAAATATTATATAGAAAAAAATACCAAATACATAAATTTATGTTATATCTTGATATGAATTTTTAATTAAAATTATTAAAAAAAAAAAACCTAAGTTTATGTTGTGTCTTGATAATTGAGTATGCTATGCTGAATGTTTATTAAATTCTACGTAAAAATTACTATCAAATATCATTTTTTGGATTACTTCTCTCTTCAATTGTTACTGTATATTTACTACCTGAAAAAAAAAGGAATCGCCTAGTAAAAGAAACCTATAAGTACAATGTGTGTTTTGTGTAGTGTCGTGCATATGTCATGCAATTAATTCTTGTTATCTCATACAGACAGTATATTATGTAGAGAGAACATTGCAAAATATTTTATTCTTAAGAAACAATTCGAATTATTCATATCGTCATGCAATTATTTTAAGTCGTAATTTTTTTGTACGGAAAATCATAAGAAAAGAAACATAGTAATGTTAAATCTAAATTGAATATATTTGTATTTGTGTATTCAACGCCTTTTAAAATATACATACATGGTGAGTCATCTACGCGGGTAAGGCCGATTATGCCTTTAGGAGTAATGATATTTCGAAGCGGCACACTATCAACAATTCGTATGTGATTCATGATAACATCACCGTCGGAGTCAGCATGAATAACATCAACAATCAGTAAGTTCGAGTTTTTGTTGGTTAGGTTTATAGTTTACCGGTTTTAAGCGGGCTTTTATACCTTAAGATCGAAGATAACAATAACATGAAACTAACAAAAACGCAAAGTAATTTTGTCTTAATAAGTTCACCAAGAAATTCTGTGTGTTAAGCCACATGGCCTTCTCCATTGTCTTTGACTATGAGAAATTCTTCGGTCCTATCATCTTGCAGTCAGGCCTTCACAACGAGGGTAAGAATTTCATCTTGATTTTTAATAATTGCCTATATTACATAAAACTACAGAGCCATTTTAAGATATCTTAGTTGTTTAGGTTCTTTAAAAGAGGTGATGAGATGTCTGAGTGAAGTAAAAAGTAAAACTGGTGTATTGGAAGAAACACAAATTTTACTGACAAAAATTATAACCTTCCTGAAGCAGCAGCTGAACTATCAAAATGTAACAACAAAGAAGAACTCGAAGAATTTGATCAAGCAATATCCACTGCGGAAAAAATGTCATCAGTAGTAAGTTACATGTATTTAATATAAGATACAGATTTGGAACAGTTCATATTATTTTTTAAATTAGGAACACTTAAACCAAAAAAGCAAAATAGTTAAGAAAATAAATTTAACAGAAAAAGAAGTTTACTTCATTCTAACACATGTATATGATTTTTTCAGTATTCGAAATTCAGAAGACTGAGAAACCAATTATATATATGTTTATTTCGTTTCAAAATTTTGGAATTTATTTTGTTATTATATTTTATATGTATTGTATTTTTTATTTACTTCATAAATGTAAATATATATAAAGTATACATAATTTGTTTTTTTAAGTCGATCGTTATCGGCAGGTTATTTGAGCGATCCATAATAATTACTAGCATACCATCGACGGTCCGTTTCTGGTATTTCATCGTAAGCCAAAGTAATTAGACTGCAAATTCAACGAAGGGTGGGTAGTAACATTGTCGACAGAGTATCTACCGGCCATATGCCGGCCAGTGTGACCAATAGATAGAGGCCCATTACACTTTTGCCCAAGGCCTTAATTCTATCTGCTGGTAAAACGCAAATTGGCCATTGTATGACCGGAACTACATACTTTGTTTGCTGGGGTCTTACATGTTTTTGATGTAAAATTAAATAAGCAATTAAAAAATGCACTAATATACAAGGTGTTCCATTTGAAGAAATTGACTTTTATACAAAACAGTGTCATGTAATTTTAATCCAGTTTTCTGCGCATACTATTAGTAACTGAAAAAAATAAAGTATGCTTCGATTAAGACGTCTTATTATGAACAATACTACAAAAAATTGTGTCCATCTAATACGTCGTTTTCGAGAAATATAATTTTATACAAACATTGAATTTTTCAGAAAAGTGGGAATAAGTCGAAAACTTTAGACTTTAGGCCTATGCTATCTGATTACTGTTTGACTGAAAATTATACGGGGAATACAAAAATGTAATACATAATATATAGGCTGTTCTATTTAAAAAACTATGAGTATGGTCAATCACCAAGTTATGGAACACTCTGTATAATACAAAATTTTTTTAGAATGTGCTCCTAATGAGCAACTATCATAAGAAAAAAACCGCTTTGAAATATCTTTACTCGTCAAGGCACAGTCGGCCTTACCCTCGGAGATGACTCACACTGTATATCTCACAAAATGCCTACGAGGAAAGAATAGAACAGGAGAGAGTCTCCTTAATAATAATATTTGTCCAAAGTGGTAACTCAATATGGCCGCCGCAATGCATAGGCGTGCATAAATATTTTGTATAGGGTATATGTAACACTTCGGATATTCTCGAAAATCATTTAAAATAGGTTCTTAGTCCAATAATAGTTAAAGTAATATCGTGAGTGCATTATTTTTTCAATCCTATTTAATATAGTAACATTTATTCTAACTGTATTAAAGAAAACATTAAAAAGACATGCCTAGAATATGTATGTTACGCCACTGAATACATAATCAAACATACCGGATATGTGACAAGTTATTCAAAATACTCATTTTAAAAATTATGATTGGTCAATATTGCCATAGCTGACCTGCCTTAAAGTGGTAACTTCCGTCTAAATAATACCTATTCCCCCACCAGTTTATTATCTCTCCTGTTCTATTCTTTCCTCGTAGCTAAATGCAGAATACATTTCTACAAGTGTCCCGTGTCGTTATGTTCAAATTTTGGGAGTGCAAAGTAGACTTTATTTCAAATAAAGAAAACGCAAAACTTGTATATCCATTTTTATTGGATTCAAAGTTACAGGTCTTTGAATGTGATTGTCAGAGCATGAAAGAAAATGTAATCCTAAAGTCAATAGAAACTGATTTTATTTAAAAAAAAGTTTAATTAATAATATTTTCGAAATGTCCACCTCCTTGTTGAATGCAGGCTTGTCCCCGTACGCCAACAGAAGAAGAACTTATCCGAATTTCATGCTTGTTTCGTTGGATTTGTTCGGTCGCCACATGAATACGATCCAATAACTCTTCTCTTGTGTTTGAAACTTGCGCGTAGACTAAATCTTTTATGTACCCCCATAAATAAAAATCCAGGGGATTGAG
This sequence comes from Amphimallon solstitiale, assembly GCA_963170755.1. Classification (NCBI taxonomy): domain Eukaryota; kingdom Metazoa; phylum Arthropoda; class Insecta; order Coleoptera; family Scarabaeidae; genus Amphimallon; species Amphimallon solstitiale. The sequence continues at coordinate 150,482,829 of OY720679.1, forward strand.
ATCAGGTGATCTAGGTGGCCATGCAACAGGATCACCTCGACTTGGATAAAAAAAAATATTTTATGTTCTACGACACGTGTTTATTTGTTTGAGGATAACTTTTTATTATGCGACGTTAACAATCACAGGTCTGTTATTGAATCCTATAACTTTTTTAAATAAAATCAGTTTTTATTGACTTTAGGATTACATATTTTTTCATGATTTGAGAATCACATTCATACCCCTGTAACTTTGAAACAAATAAGAATGGATATCCAAGTTTTGCGTTTTCTCTACTTGAAATGAAGTCTACTTTGCACTCCCAAAATTTGAACATAACAATACGGGAGACACTTGTATTTATTGTAAATAAAAACGTTACATTTTAGGTAAGTATATTACTTTTTAATATATTAATATATTAAAAAGAAAAGGAATTAAGGTACACTTTCTTGAAAGTATCTTAATTAGCATTTAAAAGTCTTATAAGTATGTGTCGAGAGTAATTTAAAAAAAAAAGAAAACAAGAAAAAATCAAGAAATAATATAGAGCCGTCACTTTGGCAAAATTAGAGAAGGAAGAAAAAATGTTTCAGAAAACCATTCCAGAGAAAAATTAACCTGTTTATTTGGATCGTCCATTTGCACTCTCTGTAGAACCGTGTTGGCTACCTGTACGGAAACAAGTGTTTGTTAAAACACATAAGGCACATACAAGCAAAGATTAAATAATCACACGTAAACAGATAGCAAGCACATTTTTGATTGACCATATTGAAGCAATGCAATGCAAAAGCAAAATAAAATTAGGTAAATATTATGACAATGTATTTATAAATAAAAAGTATAGTTTTAATTATACTACGTATGTATAAACAAGCAGGACGTTCGAGCAAAACGTGAATAATTTATCGTTGGCGTGACGTGTGAAAAGCGGATTCTGCGCAGTGTTTTCTTTTGCTACCTTATTTCTCAATACATGATCTGCGTCAACGAGATGTCTAGGCGGTGCTCGAAAACTCGGATTCGGATGATGTTGGAGGTAGCTTTCTGTGTGTCCTATGTCACGTTTGGCTTTTGCTCCAGGTAGTACGAGCGGTGTGGTACGGTAAGGCTACGAAACAATACAAACAACACATGACAGACACATAGGTACATACAGACACATTACAGTTTAATATGACAATGGAGGTATGTTCATGATCTACCGATAATCATTGGCGTTTACAGCAATTACTGCATAAAAAAGTACCGTGCCTTCAAAATCTTACCTCATTAAAGTAGACTGGTTTTTAAGTAATTAAGCATTGAGAAAGAATAGGTAGGGAGACGACGTCACGTGATCAAACCGGGTCAGGCCTGCCATATTGATACTACACTTACGTCAGACAGGTAGTGTTGGTAAAAACTGGAGTGTTTGTTAAGTTCATCATGTATTAGAGTTATATAATAAGTTAAATATTAAAAGGACATTATGGTTTCTTGTGCTCTACGCAGCTGCAACAGCAGAGACGGCGTTGATAAGAAGAATTCGTCTGGAATAACATTTCATAGATTAGTGTACGCCTGACAGGTGTGGGATGATAGATTATAATTTTTAGTAGTCCGGACTAGGTGAGCCAGCCATATTGGTCCCACACTTAGCCCCGCCCAATGCTCTCGTTTTGAGAGTACACCAAAGATGCTTTACAGCATTAATCTTTCTCAATGTATTTTTTAAACTATTTCATTATAATGTTAGTTACAACATATAAATACCTATATTATTGAAAGTTACTATAGAATTAGACAGAAATTTAAAAAAATGGAGATTGGGTTTATTCCATTAATCAATGCTTATAGGATTTCCGGCATCAGTTTCCTAATCTGCCAGTTACTTAGGCACAACTGCAAAAATATACCTATTGATGTTTGTGTTATTAAATTTAGTGAAACAGAGACAGTAACTCGTAAATCTGGCGGTGGAGCACCAAGAAAACGAATAGCAGATTGTATAGAGGATATTCAACGTCAAATGGATAGACAACTTGTCCAAAAAACCAAGAGCAAAGCTCTCTCAAGAAGTTCAGTTGTTAGTGGGAACATCTCATACTATTCTAAAAAAAAAGACATAAAGTTGTTTGTATACAAAACTCAAGCAGTTTCGGATCTCAAATAGGTAGATTTTGATACGAGAACACAGTACTGTCAATGGGTTTTGAATAACGTAAATAATAATGACATTCTCTACAAATGCTTCATTTCGGATGTGGCTTCGTTCCATCTTTCAGGATATTTAAGGTGCCCGCATACTGAGGCGAGGCGAAGCGAAGCGCATTTATTATGCCTGATAAAAATGCACGTAATCGAATGGGTGCCCGCACACTGTGGCGAGGCGAGGCGAAGCGCAAGGAAGCGTGGTCGCGTGAGAAGTTTCCAGAGCAAGCAGGCGAAGTAGTGCGCTACGCTTCGCCTCGCCTCGCCTCGTCTCAGTGTGCGCTACCTAGCAACGCGTAAGATCACGTAGGATCAAGTTTTTGCGCTTTCCTTGGTTATCGGACATTTCCGCTGTCCGATGAGAAGCTGGTAGGCTCGGTTCGTACTGTGCTTGAACAGTTTCTAAACTAGTATTATTTGCATATTTAAGTTTAGTAATAATAATAATAATAATACTCGTTTATTGACCGTAATATAGAATAATACAATAATACAATAATATAAATACAAATAAAAGTATTCGGAATTACCGATATGGGTCAATTGGATCTAGGTCAGCAATAATACTGATCTTCCCGTAGATCCAAAGAAATAAACAAAAGTACATTAACTGCATGAATTGATAATTAATAAACTGTAAGTAGAAAAGAGTAATTGAGTAGTAGTATAGTGTAAGAAAGAAATTACTATCAGGATGGATGATGAAGCGCTAATTTAATTTTTCTTCTGACATGTGAAAATATATGAAAAATTTCTTTTTGTCTTTTCGTAAATCCGGGAATTAGTGATGAAATTCGCCAAAACTGTCTGTCTTTTGATTAATTTCATGTACCCAAACTCTTTTGTTTGGTTTCTCCTCTTCTTCCATAGTGGCAATTAAGCCAAGAGCAAATAAATTTTCTTCAGATGAGGAACTACTCATTTTCATCGAATCACTTCTACACACACAGAATGATAAATAACTGTTTTATATAATTAGATATTGTATCGCGCCCATGCGCACCAAGCCGCCTCGCTTCGCCTCGCCCTAATGTGCGGTCTCCGGCCTCGCGACGATGCGCTTCGCCTCGCCTCGCCTCGCCTCAGTGTGCGGGCACCTTTAAACAAGCAAAATATGAGAATTTGGTCTGTAGAAAACCTCATGAGTTTGTGGAAACAACTACGTCACATTCACAAAAAATAGACGTCTGGATTGTGGTTTTAAAAAGACGAATTATTGGGTATATATTTTTTTAATGAAACCATAACAAATGAAAGATATCGAAATGAATTATTACAGCCTTTTATTAATGAATTCCGTGATGTTGAACTTACGGAAGGATATTTCCAGCAAGATAATGCACCAGGAATTATGAATTTTCCTCCAAAATCACCGGATCTGACAATTTTAGACTATTTTATTTTTTCATATTTAAAGAATACTATTTTCAAGACCAGATATTGCACAATCGATGAGCTTCGCAATGCTATTGTGAATTCTTGTGCTAACTTAACACGAGAAATCCTAATAAATGGCTTTGAAGGAATGAAGCGTATAAAATAGAGTTCAACTTTGTCTTCAAAATAATTCCAACATCTGCTTTAGTATTACATATTTTCTTTTAATTTTCACTATTGTAATAAAAATGTTTTCAAAAATTAAATTACTAATTATTACAAACATTTATATGACATAACCAAACTATCAAAATTATGCGTTTGTATCTGATTACGTCCACTGTCACCAATCATTAAAAAAAAGCATGGCCGTCTCTGACGAGGAAAGTATTTGAAGGCACGGTATCTGTCAAATTGAATTAGATTTGTACACATCTGACTGAAACCAGTGACACCTCAAATTTGCTAAAATTCTAAGTCTAAACGGCACATCATCAGTAGCACAATGTGTCTGTAATTGACGACATTTTAACAATGACATTTTTTTATTCAGAACCGCTGAAGAATGTCGTTGCGTGCAGCTTTTGCAACAATTTATACACACGTTATACATATAAATATTGCCCTCTACATTCTATTCTTATTTCCATGACTATAAAAATACACATGTAGCATGTAGTCAGTATAAGTATGTACACTATACACATGCTTGGATTATGAAGGATATATTTTGAGAAAAATAACCTTGTTGTCAGAATGCCTATTATTATATAAGAGATATGCTAAAAATGCACAAAAATAATGTAGGAAAGAGAGCTGGATTCGAGACGTTTAAATAAACCATTTTGAGATAGAAATAACACTTTCGAGCAGTTAAAACCGATGATATTGATATCGGATATCACAGGAATATTTAGGTTAAGCTCAAGAGAACTTGCGTCAATAATTTGTACGGAGCGTGTTGATTTAGAATGTTTAAAAATAGAGCGTTGATCTTGCGAAAGATCGCTAAACGGTGCGACGCTGTAACTGTAAACATTGGCGATGCATATTTGCAGAAATTCAGAAATCGGCGATCCGATTGAGGTCAACTTCGCCCTTGCAACACAAAACACCCTCATCTAATAATAAGTAATTCTTAATATTTTAATTATAGAAATATAAATTAGTCATAAGATAACGACGAGTAACTAATTACTTTTTCAGTAAAAATTATTATTATTAATTTATAATTAGGAAGAACTGATCGAATGAAAGAATTGAAGAGATAAGACCAATACAAGTCGTTTGTCGTATGAATTATTTGAATCATTCGTCACACATATTTACTCAGGGATCAAAGTTGCAAATAAATTGTTATTTTTAGAGTTTAAAAAATCAATTTACATATTTTTTCATGTACATACATTGAAAGTATAAACAAAATCATAATTATTAAATATTCGAAATGCCGTAAAACAACTAATTAAGTGATACTGAGAGTTGATTGCTTGATCACATTTATCGTACGACTTCATGACTCCTCTAATAATATCTAGCCGTAGTGGTCGCCTAATTTTTCCTGTAACCATGTTGATTAGGGTCCTGTGAAGTTGGCAACCAAATTTGCAAAAATATAATATTCCATCGGAGCTCCCGGTAGATATGGAACAGTTCTAGAGTACTTCGCGCAAAATTTCAAGGGTTCTGCAGAATTTAGCAAAGAAATGGCAAACACCGATATTGAGCAACTACTTGTGAAAAAAACAGTGCGTTTTAGACATATTTCTGCACCTCGACTATAGAGTTCTTTAACAATTTTGAAAAAAGTTGTGCAAAAAATTTTGCAAGAAAATGTTAAATTTTGAAAATTGCACAACAGTTCTGATCGCAGTTCTCGTTGGAGCTTCAAGATTAATATCGAAAATCGTGTCGTTGCAAGTCATTGTATACACGTTTTTTCCTATTATCTCTGCCAATTTAGAACAAACCTAGAACGAACAACCGTCAGATTTTGAAGAACAGGCGTGATATACTTATGTAACACGTAGTATATACTAGTTGCCCGTCGAAGATACTTTATATGATATGGATTCTGCAGGAGTTCTTTTGAGTATTTTAGATGCCAGTCGATGTGTAGACTTTGCTGTGTCGCTGTGCATCACCCCAACCAAAATATTTGCAATATTGCATCCTTTGACATCAGTAGTTTTATCTAATGACACCCAAATATGTTTAACGTTTATGTCATTGACAGTTGAAGTCTTAATTTCATTGTACATCGAGAACAAATATTATTTTCTCAAGGTGGATTCCTCGGGCACGCGGAAGTTACTATAATTACCGTTAAAACAATTTTGTAAAAAAATAAGCGAACTCAGGATGTTTCACATTATAAGAAGTTGCAGAGCTAGCAATACGTGCTTTATGTGTACTCGACGACACATGTCTTATTACACAAGTTTTCACTTGCTTCAACAGTAATACAATGAAAATTTTGCACCACAGTTGAATACCGTCGAATAAAGGACAGACAAATCTCTTATTCATCTTTCAGCAGTACCTCGCGACGGACATGGACGGCACATATTTTCACAATAGAACTCATGTGTCTAATAAAAGTAAATAATGCGTCATCTCCATCATTAAGTTTTTTATGATATACGTCCTAATGTTATATGTATCTTTCGTGTTTCTAGTTCTTATTTTCTGTATTATTTCATTTTCCTTAATTGGGCCAAAATACTTTGACTCATTGTTATCCACCTTGATGTTATTCAAATAAACGCATTGTTCCCCACATTAACTACAATGTCTTATTTTACATCTGATATTTGTGAAATAAACATTCATATCTGATGCTGTTAGTGTTGTTTCAGGTTGAATCGACTTACTGATTTTTTTTGTCCCTGAATTAATTACCGTCCTGATGGCTTAGGTATTCCTTCTTGTAACTTCTTTATATGTTAAACATGTTTTCATCTTTGGTGGTTTCCATCTGCTGTAATTCATGTCCCTGGTGTTGTTTTTGTTCCAATTAGTTGTTGTTACTTTTTCCGGTGTTAAAAAATTATTCAGAAAATGTAGACTGTTTCTTCGGCTGACATTCTTTCTAGATTGTCCACCAGGTACTTGTAATGCCAGTTCTTCCTTCGACAATTCTATTCCATAATCATTAATGTTTCTTGTATTATGTAAATTCTTTATTGTGATTAATTGCGCCGTATGATCTCCTAAGTGTATGTTTATGTTTCTACCTTCATATTATTTACTTTAATATATTTGTTAATAAAAAGTCCAGAAGTGTTTCTGAATTTTTGCTATGCCATCTGAGCTACCAAGCGCAGTATGTTCAAGTATGATATAGGTATACAGTACAGATTACTGAAAGGAATTATCTTACACACTCAGAAAATATTTAAATAGTTTCATACAAAAAAAAAAGCAACCTCAATATTAAATTATACCTTATCAGTATCTCAAACAGGAAAATTAATTACATTACTATACGTTAAATATTTTCAACAGTAATTAAACGAGACGTAATGCTAAAAAACATATATGTGAATGTGTTCGATTTACGTTAATAAACGGAGTTTGCGTCTGTATAATAACATTTTATGTAAAACGCGCCCACGGACTATAACAACTCTCTCAGTGTTATGCATTAGGTACTAAAAATAAAATACTGCAAATGACCAGAACAATTTCTTACGTAGTTATGTATTATACATGCGAAAGAGAATTTGTAAGGAGTTTCTAGATTCGAGGAACGATCCAGCTCAAAATACCTTTGTACTCTTGATAAACATATACAGAATGCATAATTTACGAAAGATTTGCAAAAAATCGCTATTCGATAAGAGTAAAAGTGTTATTTCCGGTCCGAATTTTGAAATTTATCAATTAGGTACATTTAACTTTAATTTTAGCTATGAAAAATCAAATGTTAACAGGTTAAAAAAAGTATTTTTTGATTTCTGACTAGTAGATTAATATATAAAGAAATAAGACAATGGAATTTTTATACATTACATTCTGATGGGCGTTGATGCTTTTCTTTAACATTTCAAAGATACTGGGAGGAAAAAAAACATTTAAAATTAAAATTTTCAATATAGTAAATGCAATAGATATGTGTGTGAATATTGTGTAGTTTATAGGTTATGCGTATTCTAAATGAACTATGTTCTATTAATATCAATTTCAAATAAATTGAAATACTCACAACAAAAGTGTATATGAAAGCAATTGCAGGAAAATATATATATTTGCAATAAATTTATTTTTATATGTACAGATACATTTAAAACACGTGTTTATTATTGAGTACAGATTTTTATGCTCTCAAGTTATTTGTTTTGTTCTTTTTGTCTTCATATCATTATGCGTAGGTACCACACACGTTTAATTAGAAATTTCTTGAAACAGTGAAAAAGACTTACAATTCATTTATTTTCATGTTAATTGTCAAAACTAAATAATGTGACATATACAGTGACCGGCAGAAAGTGCGCAGCATATGGGAAAATGGTTTACCTTTGAATATAGCAAAATTATTTTATTGCATCATGTCTCAGCATGACTTGAGACCAAAATAGCACTCGCGATTTCTGCCGAAACTCTCATCGTATACGAGGGAGAGTCAAAAATACAAAATTACGCTAAGAGTAAAGTACCCCCATTTTTAACATTAGACTTTTCTTTATTAAGCAATAGTTCTTTGGTTTTAAAAATTAAAGTAAAATATCGAGTTTCATTCACTTTTGATAAAAAATTTCAGTTTACTGTTTATTCTGAATTACCCTGTATAAGAAATTGAGCGCGCCCATACAATACGCAAATCTTACTCTCTGTAGACATCGTAACAGAAAACCATAAATAATACGTCGCAAAAGTCAGCTACAAAAATAATATAGCTCTTGAAAATAAAAATTCAAGAATGTGAAATAATTTTGCTGCACACCATATTTTACGTTTTCAGAAGTCAAAAAATTTTATTTAACTCAAATTGTGCGATTCATTTTAACTTAATCATCTTTAAAATTGTAATATTTTTTCATAAAATTAGCAACACTTCTTTTTATTCAGGTTTTAATAATAATAATAGTAAAGATACATAATAGTAGGAAATAAAACTCAAAATACATTAACAAAATCGTAAACAAAAATATTTATTTACAAGTACATTATTTTTCTACGTGAGCTCCCTCATTCTCAATACATTTCATTGTCCTGTTGTTAAATTCTTGTGCTACGTTTCTTAAAAAAACCGGATTAATTTGAACGACACACTGCCTAATCGTATTTTCTAAATGGTCCAGATTTCTAAATGGTCGATGTTTGTATACTTGGTTCTTTAAGTAACCCCAGAGAAAGAAATCCATTGGGGTAATGTCAGGCGATTTTGCAGGCCAATGATTTTCTGAAAACCGTCCGATCCATTTTTGAGGAAATTGTTGATTAAGCCATTCTCTTACTTGCAATGTAGAATGGATCGAAGCACCATCTTGTTGAAAATACATATTCGCTCGTAGATTTAAAGGCATATCATCTAGGAACTCGCTAAATTCATTCTGCAAGAATTGTAAATATCTACCTGCATTTAAATTTTGCTGGAAAAAATATGGTCCAACTATTTGAGTATTCAATATACCACACCAAACGTTTGTTTTAAATGAATATTGGCTTTTACATTCAATTGTAAAATTAGGATTTTGATTAGCCCACCACCTACAATTTTGAGAACTTACTACGCCGTTGCTTGTGAAGGTTGCTTCGTCAGTAAATAATATTTGACTTCCAAAATGGGGATTATCTTTCTTCTTGTCTTGGAACCAAAAACAAAAGTCAATTCTAGCATCTAGATCTCTTTGTTGAAGAGTATGGGTGAATTTTGGTTTATATGGTAAGTACTTGTTTTTGTTAAGAATTCTTCTAATCGATTTTTCGGAAATACCTAATACTTCTTGTCTTTCATACAATGGCATAGTAGGAACTTCATTTACTGACAATAACACATTTAAACTATTTTCTTCATTAGTTACACTTTTCTCATGGGGTTGCTTGTATTTACTTTCCACCGAACCAGTTTGTTTAAATTTGTTCACAATTCGGCATACAGTATAGAATCGTGAATATTTTTATTGTGTCTATTGTTAAAAATATTTGCTGTTTCGCGATAGCTATAGTAATTTTCACCAGGAATTAGAACTATTTCTACCTTTTCTTGTACCGATAACCTTTCCGCTTCAATTTTTATAGCAAAACTAAATGTCTAAATGACATTTATTGAATTAAGTTCATGTTTTTTAAAATCAAACACATGCAGTACGAAAAAACATCTGTCGAGGATTATGCTGAGACTAACTTTTATGTCGCTCTTTCTCGTCAAGCGTTTATTATTAAAACCTTAATAAAAAGAAGTGTTGCTAATTTTATGAAAAAATATTACAATTTTAAAGATGATTAAGTTAAAATGAATCACACAATTTGATTTCAATAAAATTTTTTGACTTCTGAAAACGTAAAATATGGTGTGCAGCAAAATTATTTCACATTCTTGAATTTTTATTTTCAAGAGCTATATTATTTTTGTAGCTGACTTTTGCGACGTATTATTTATGGTTTTCTGTTACGATGTCTACAGAGAGTAAGATTTGCGTATTGTATGAGCGCGCTCAATTTCTTATACAGGGCAATTCAGAATAAACAGTAAACTGAAATTTTTTTATCAAAAGTGAATGAAACTCGATATTTTACTTTAATTTTTAAAACCAAATAACTATTGCTTAATAAAGAAAAGTCTAATGTTAAAAATGGGGGTACTTTACTCTTAGCGTAATTTTGTATTTTTGACTCTCCCTCGTATACGATGAGAGTTTCGGCAGAAATCGCTAGTGCTATTTTGGTCTCAAGTCATGCCGAGACATGATGCAATAAAATAATTTTGCTATATTCAAAGGTAAACCACTTTCCCATATGCTGCGCACTTTCTGCCGGTCACTGTACATGGCCCTTTAGCCGGTCAGTAGGTTCTTGTTTATTTGCTGTTTATTTTGTATTTTATTCTTGATATTCTTACGTCAAGCTAGTATGTATTTATTTTTTATTTGCTCTTGCGGACAATCTACTGTCGAACAAACTTATCGCGCGTACTTTTTCCGGAGTAGTCAACATTATTTTAACGCTTTTACCTTCGTTAGTTGGGATATACATATAAATAGAGCCAGGCGATATTAAATATAACAGTAAAAAAAAAATGAAGATACTAACACTGATTGATCGAAATACTCTTAAACGTACTAAAAATATTTATTAGATCTTACTCATATTTATGACTGAGATTATATTTATTTATTACTTTATACCTATCTGATGTTTACATTACTAACCGCACTAACTAAAGTTTATTCAGTTTAGTCTTGTAGGAAACGTTGTATGTATTACGTATTATTATTTACAAAATAATCGAATAAGTATTAGAAACAGTAAATTTCTTTTATACATGTGCATAAAAAATGTTTTTCAAATGCACTTGACATAAATGTTCTTGCGTATTCAACGTTTTGTAATCGTGAAAAGGATGGCCAAAAGATGAATATTATTACATATTACTGTGATTTTGCCATATGGCTTGAAAATTAAGGAATTGCAGGCCGTGACATTTCGTCTTAAAATAAACGAATATAAACAATTAAGATATAGTTGCCGTATATGTAATTGCCAAAATCCGACCATCACGATGCCTTGATTTTATTGTGTGCAACTATCTACTTTTAATTACTTCGCTTGAACCAGCTGAATATTTCGATTGACAAGATGCCAACAGAAGCATACAGGTGATACCTGCTAATGATGAAGGAACTTGGCAATTTTTATTATTACGTTTCTGTTCTAAGACGTCAGCGCATTTGCATGTTTTTATTACAATACAGTTGCTATTTATATGCAAGGGAAATATCACTTTGAAAATGTTGTTTTCGTTTTGCACACGTCGCCATTGTACGTATTATGCTGGTATAACCAATGTGATAACGAATTTCTATGCGTTGATAGCAGAAGTATTTTTTTTTAATTTTACGCAGTATAATATCTTAACGTTTGTTAATCCGACTTCTATCTCACTTCAAGAATCAATTTCATCATTCTTTTCCAGATTTTTGACGAATGTACGGGGGGCATATTTATCCAAAGATGTGTTTTCTATTTCGGCGATATAATAATTATTTAACGAACCAAGTGCGGGAAAACGGAGAATTCGTGTCCATAAAGCGCTCGACTTCAGCTCGCGCTTTAAACTGGCCACTCATTCGCGAAATATTTCACGCACGAAGTTTGTACAATATTTTTTGTAACGAGGAAAATTTTAATAATTTTATTAATGTAATTTATATCGGTAGGTGATATTTTTTTGCGGACTAATGCAAAAAAAGAACGACTCTGAACTGTCAGGTGTATTAAATAATTTGCCTACGTATTTTAACCATATATAAAATACTACTATATTGCGTGTACACAAGGAAAATTTCTCTCCAACACTGTGAAATAGAAAACATGATGCTATGCCGTTTATCGGTCACGTTGTCAAAACTGCGCATGCGCTACAGATAATTTTAATTTTTCAATTTAAGGTCTGTGTGTTTAACACACAGATTCATTACTATAAATGTTTAATTAAAGTTTATTATTATATTTATTATACCTTATTCCAAAGAGAGAGGGACGAAATTCTGAACAGACCCAAGTGAGAGTTATTTCTTATTGGTTGACAGCAAGGAGAAATAACAGAATACTACATTCACTTTTTGCTTTCAATTGTCAAATATTTTGTAATCTTTGACATTGTTTGTTTTCTAGACAAATTTATTTACTTTCATGTGTTGTGATTACTACATTGCTTTATCTGTGGATATATCTCTGAAGAATCTATATACAATTTAATTTGGTACAGATTTCATATTTCAAACAGATATTTTCATTTAATTTTACCGCCTAAAATTGATTTAATCAGTTAAACCCTCTCGTAACCTACGGTAATCGGAAGGCTACGGTACCTAGCAACAAAGTGACGTTTCGATGACGATTTTCGGAATTTTTACGGTCAATGACGTAGAAGTGTCATAAGGAGCATAAATAGAGGTTTTTGTATGTTATAATTTTATAGTTATTATCGTTCTTGTTTGCAAATATTGATATGACTTTATAGCATTATTGTTAGATGTAGACTACAAGAGGTAGGGATTGTCTATGTAAAATATATCTATAGAGTGTAATATATTCGCTTTATTCCAGAAATTATATTACATTTATTAAACCATTAAACAATAATTTTTTACATTCTTATCGTTCTTTCGAATTGAAAATGTGTCAATTTTAGTTACTGAATGTTACTTTCCTGTTAAAACTGCAAATAAACATAACTTTCAATCTTCAGTGGTTCAACAAAAAAATCCTGCAATAATATCGAATGATTTGGTATACTCGATATCAAATATGTTATTGTGTAAGCCTTTTTCTAGTCAGATAATACATTCCTACGGCTAGTAAGAGACAAATGATTTGTAACGAACAACAATATTGAAACCAAGTGGAAGCTTATATCACAGGATTGGTCGATTTTCTAAATACAAAATAATCTATATACTTTGCCCATTGCTACTGGAACACGACGTTACCATTTTGAAGCCTAAAACATTAATCGTTCAATATAGTTAAATACAGATACAATCTTTGCGGTGTGACTTACAAATAAAGAAAGTCATTGACTAAACAGGTAAATTTCCTCTTATCTTCTTCAACATAGTATAAAGTAACATCCTCTTAATTTGAAAATTTTATGAAAAAGTCAGCTTTAAATTGTGAACACGATACCATGATAGACTTTTTCAGAGCATTTAGGTTGTGTAAGTTTCACATACTTTATGTTGTATGGATATTGTCTGCTGGGTCTATGTAGTTTTTAGGTACTTTTGTAACAAATAATGTCCACTTTATATGAAATTGTTGGCTTCATAGAAAAATCACATGAATCATCCATAGATGTGCTTAAAAAGATATTAACTGCAAATTCACTATACAGTACTGATACCACGTCTTTTTAAACTCTCTCAATGGTAGTAGCAGTTCTTACTAAAATTTTCCAAAGTGCTTCCTGCTTTCTTGGAATTTTCGATACATTTTCTTTAAAAAAAAAATACTTTAGCAATCGCTAAATTGTATTTCAAACAATTTTATTATTAATTAAAATTTGCAATTTAAATATTATGGTATTAAAGAAATATGTCTGTTTACATGTTAAACATAAAGGTTATGTACCAGAAATCGCAAATTGTCATTTTAGTTGCTAGGTTGCATTGCTGACGTATTTCTCGCAGCTTAGATAACCGTAAAAAGCCTGGCGTCCACTGTATGCGAGGCTGTGCTAAGCGGTGCTGTGCGGTGACTTGCGGAGCCAGCATGTGTTTTCGACCATGTATGTTTTAAATAGGCAACCGTCCACTTGTGCTATACTGTGCGGTGTAGAGAAGCGGTGTCTTGCTGAGCCAGCTTGACTTCGCACCGTGACCGATTGTAACCGAGCTGTGTGCGGCGTTGTACTTTGTATATACAGCACGTGTCAATTTTCATTAGCCATAGGCGATTAATTCATGCAATACGTGACAACATGGCACCCCCTACTTTTCTCTTCAATGCGAGCGCGACCGCTGCAAGCTCAAGTTAGCAGTAGCTGTTGGACTATTGACTTGGATGTTTGTACTGCGCTTAGAAATAATATTTACGCCTTGCAAGGATTTTTCTTTCTCCTTTCAGTAAATGCAGAGAATTATTAAGCATGACACAAACAAAAGCGTAATTCTAATAAAATTAAAAATAAGGTAATTAAAAAAGGATTCTGAAAATAATAATAAACAAGTAGATCGCGCCGGCCATTTGATGATGACGGATTTTATTGCAGACTATATCTCGGAACGTGTTCGCAGCTGAACATTTAATGTAGAAGTGGCAAGATCGGTGAAAGTCGCTGTGATGTCGATTGTTGCCGGGAGACACACGTTGCCACGTATTATTTGTATACGTATAAATCGCATGTAAAGATTGAATCCCTATAGCTAATGAAAATAGACACATACGGTATACAGCAAAATGGAAGAATTTATTGAAGTTATTACGAGGCATTTTGTTTTGTGGAAAACGAATGAAAAAGATTACAAGAACTAGGAAAAAGGAAGACATTATATGGGAAGATAGCGGGAACAAATTGAAGTACTTTTATTTTCTTATCAAAAATGTAAATTATAGGTTAGTTTTAATTTACAACCTCTAGCAAAATTAAGCAAAACATAGTTGTTATAAGATAATTTAGGCATTCATTGTAAAATTAAAATTACTATATCTGAAAAACGTACAGACAATATACTAACATTGTTATGGTTGTTTTGTTTTAAGGAAAATAATGTTTTTAAAGTGTTTATTAAAATAAAATTTAATGGTTTCTAAAACAATGAACATTTAACATTTTGATACTGCATTAATGCATAATTGCATTATTTTGCCAGAGAACTCTCCCCACATCAGAGATAAAGTAATTCTCAAATTTTACGATCTTCGAACGCTTCAATATCAAAGCGTATCAACTCATGAATTTCTAAAAATTGCTCCTTTGTTACTCTAAAACAGGGGTCTCCAAACTACGGCCCGAGGGCCACATCCGGCCCGCGGACAGATTTTGTCCGGCCCGCGGAGAGCTAGCATACTTGAAAACTCCTTTTAGAGAACATATTTTTTATAGCAAATTAAATTTAGTTTACTGAAGTATTCTAATTTTATGTTGAATAATTATTAATATGACATCTACATTGATATGGTCATGGGCTAACTACTCATAACATTGTTGTAGGCTTATTGTTATTGTTTTTGTGATAAGTTGGATAAAGAAACACAGAATTGTAATGAGTAAAGACATGTATAATATGCAGAAAATTTTACTTCAGTATATAATAACTAACAAATTATTGAAATGAATCCAACTAACATTTTATACATTTTAAATAAAAACATAACTTATAACAAGCATAATGACATATGAAATACTAATGAGATTTGTGTAATTGAGATTTTCCACTGACAATAGTTTGTAGTTGTGGACTAATTTTACTTGTACCAATTATTAAAAGAGATTTAAGATGCTCATCAGTTAATTTAGATCTGTAAACATTTTTTGTGTACTTCATTTTGGAGAAGGTCTTCTCACACAAATAAGTAGCACCAAAAACAGAAAACAGCCCACGAGCAAATTTATGCAAATTATCAAATTGTGTCGGTGGAAGACTCTTATAAAATTCCAACAAAGATGAGTTTTGATATTTGTTCTTAATTATATCACTGCACTGTAGATCAATTATTTCCATTTGAAGTTCCGGGGCTAGGGTTTCAATGTCAGTATCAAAAGGATTCTGAAAAATCTTAATTTGATTCGCAATGGCATCAAAGTCCGAGGAACGAGTATCAAAATTTATTTTCAAAGCACTCAAAGTTTCGATTGCAAAATCGATAGGAAACTCAGTCTCAGTAGTGTGGCTGAATATTTCACATGTTTTAAAATGTGAAAAACATTTACTTCGTAGTTGTGATTGAAACAGTATCAATTTCTTCCGGAATGATTTGATATTAGTGTATAAATCAGGAAGATGCTGGTTTTCTCCTTGCAATCTCAAATTCAGTTCGTTCACATGTTTTGTCAAATCAACATAGAATGCTAACTTCCACAGCCATGCGTTGTTTTGTAATTCAGTAAGAGGGCGATGCTTTTCATTCAAAAAAATTCCGATCACTGCTCGAAGTTCAAAAAAGTGCTGAAGGACTTTCCCACAACTAAGCCAACGTACGGCAGTATGATAAGGTAAGTCATTTTCTCCAATCTCTTCAATAAATTGTCGGAATTGTCGGTGATTCAGCCCAAAAGATCTGATAAAATTAACAGTTGATATGACTGGTTTCAGAACTTCAGACATAGCCAAACATTTTCCGCACAAAGACTGTTGATGAATGATACAATGTAAGACTAATGGTTTTAAACCACCGTCATTTTCTACAGCCTTTGACACAAGAGCGACCACTCCTTTATCTTTCCCACTCATATTTTTGCCTCCATCAGTTGTAATACATTTCAAGTTTTTCCATCGAAGGTTCTTTTGATTAATGGCCATTTCAACTCCTTTAAAAATATCTGTACCAGTAGTTGTGCCATGAATACTATTCATATCAAGAAGTTCTTCATGCACTTCATAGCTTTTATCAACTCCTCGAATATAAATCAACACCTGAGCAGTATCTGACACATCCGTTGACTCATCCAAGGCCAAAGAAAACCACTCAACATGTCCATTTTTGTCAAACAGTTGAGAGGATATATTTTCAGCGATGTTTTCTACCCTTCGAGCCACAGTGTTTGCTGACATACTGACACTTTTTAATAAATTTACCTTTTCAGGGCACATTTCTTCGGCTACTGCAATTATGCATTCTTTGATCATTTCTCCATCGGTGAATGGTTTTCCACGTTTTGCAATTTCAAGAGCCACACGAAAGCTGGCACGCGTTGCAGCCTCTTGTTCAGTTTTGAGTTTTGTAAGTGAAGATTGCAGCGATTTCAATCCGCGCTTCATAGCTTCGAATTTTTCTGTCCGCAAACTTCCTGTATATTTTGAGTAATTTTGAAAATGTTTTGTTTCATAATGACGTTTAATGTTATATTCTTTGAGAACGGCTATGCTTTCATTGCAAATCAAACATAGCGCCTTCTTACTGGACTCAATTACGAAATACTGAATGTTCCACTGATCTTTGAATTTTCTGCATTCACTATCAATTTTTCGCTTCTTTTCCATACTACTAAATCACACACAAAAGCAACAATTCAAATCAAAATACTGTTACAAAGATGTCTTAAACTTAAACACGCACAAACACGTTTTAAGGAGGTACGCACTATTTTATTTCACAACAGTGTCATAGGAACTGACTTGTGGTTGCGCCACTAGCCTTCTTATATATTCCAATTACTGCCATCTAGAAGTGAGTGGAAGACACCAGAACTTTCTCGAACCAACGAGATTATTCTGTACGTGCTATTAGCGCCATCTGTTAGCGATAGAAGGTACTACCTATTTCCGCTTGTGTCCACCAGATGTCGTGTCACGTTACTCCTCATGGCTCGTACTCTACGACTAATCTAGAAATTACAGATAATGACAGGAAAATTAATAATATGCAGTGTTGCCGTTTTGCAGCCTTTTTAAACGTTGCGTACTTTTTCGGACTTTTTTTCATCAGTGGATTATTTCACTTTTTACCACCGGCAACAATGATAATATGGTTTTGGCCCTCGGAACTTACTGGAGTAATCAGTATGGCCCTAAGGCTGGAAAGTTTGGAGACCCCTGCTCTAAAATATTTCCTAAAATCTTCGTCGCTCAAAGAGGGTATTATAAAGTGTTGTATTCGCCAAATATATTTCTGTCTAATATATGACTTGCAATCCAAAATCTGTATTTTCTTTTATTAACTATATTGTTTAAAATAAAATTACACTCAAATCCATCAAATTATGCTCTATTTCTACACTTGAAAGCATCGCATGTCAGAATAAATTCGCTTGCAAATACACAGTAGCAATGGACGGTCCCGCCACGGCTTCAAAGAAACTCGCACGGCACAGCACATTACAGCACAGCACAGCCTCGTATGCAGTGGACGCCAGGCTTAAGCCTTACGATAAGTTTCAGAACCGCGCCCTTAGTATAAGACGGTATAAGTAAGTTGAAATTGATCGCGAATTTATGATTAAATAAGTATATACAGAGTGAAAATTAGTGAACTGTTGTGTAATATAAACTCATAGGAGTATATTGCGTTCGAGTGATGTCATGTATTATATTGTGTAAGTACAATAATAATGTATAATAAACAGAGATTTCTATCAATAATAAAATCTAAGTATTTGCATTTTAAACGTAAAAGTTAAAGGTATGTGATTTGACCAATAGTTTAGTGTATTTTTCTATTCCATTATTAACGTATTAAATACACATAATCTAAAAACAAGCTCATTTGAAATTCCGCGCCAATATGCTGCCAACACCATATTTTTCTATCAAGTAGTTGCCGGTCTAGTTTGTTTAGGCTGTGGTTAGAGGTTGTAGTTTGGGCTGGGGGTCTGTTCAGAATTTCGTCTCTCTCTTTTTGGAATAAGGAATAGTGATAAAAAATCCGGGAAAAGTTTTAATATATCGAGTTGTCAGATTTGTGATGTTTTAGCATAAACGTCAAATAAATAAACATCAGTTTTTTCGGTGAATAGATTGTAAAAGAAATGTTGAATAGTAACGCCTTCAAGAACTGTACTCCACTGGAACTGAGGGAAACAGTTCTCCAGTAGCAATCCAGATATCTTAGCTCGAATGGACAAGAAATCACTATTTCATCAGATCAGCAATAGCAGGGCGGCCTATCTATATGGAATCAAGCGTCCAATAATTATAATGTAACAATTAATTTTAACAAATAAGTTTCTGTTCGTCTTGTTAAATAAAATGTGGTTGGGAGCCTTTTTTAATGTATTATCAAAAATAAAGATGAGCTAACATTTGGTTGAAATTGAGGTTGTAAAATGAGGGCGGGAAGTAAATGTGAAGAAAGTCACACTTCCAAACTTTTAAAAAGTCGGAAATGCCAACATTAAGCGTATGATTGTAAATAAAATTGTTTTACTCGCTGAAAATACAGATAGACCGTAAGTTTTTGCAATTCCGAAATGTCAGTTTTCACATTTCACGAGAATAATTTCAAACGACGGTTGATTATCGTATTATTTCCGCAGTGTGACAGATTCTAATCGAAATAAAACAAGTTACGATAGTTCAAATATCTTCTATCTCCTTTTAACTATTAAAACAAATATAATGTGTTGCAAAAGAAATAGTAAATCTTAAACTAATATATCAACAGCACTATAGAGTAAGTGTATAAATCGTATTTCGATACTCATTTCATACGCTAAATAGACAAATTAATGTTTTCATCCTTCTTTATTGTATTAAATTACATATATGAGATAGATTTAGCGACGTGTGTATATAATAGTTACATAAATTAACGGAAGAATTGCATAGAAAAAGCGGACAGACAAACTTGCTACAATCTATACAAATACAATTTTGTATATTTTTATCTGCAGGTTTTCTGTTCTTCTTTGTATCATGCAAAAACTCAAAGGTTGGTTAATTTAAAAATTTAAAGAATAGGTACTTTTAAAAAAACGCTCAAGCGGATAACGTCTCTACATTTTGCATTTTATATAAATATAAAACTTGTGTCCCTATTAAAAGCACTGAAGGCTGTCTATTAATACACAGGACGAATACGCATTTTTACGGCAGATTGAACACAACAAAAAATAACTTTGTTATTTCGTTCGATGTCCACGAATTAGATAATCATGCACTTGGGATTATTGCCATTCACATAATAATATAGTTATAAGAAAATACACAATCGGAAAATGGATAATCAATCCTCTTTCTCATTGTAGCTGAACTCTCTTACCCATAAAACAGCTGACTCACGTTCGTCATTAAAACGTTCGGAGGCTGATCTTGAAAGGATCATCGCGAATGGTTAGAAAACCTGTCGACGTGTTTATTCTGTAATTCTTGGTATGTTATCTACAATGCCTGTTTTCTCTTTCTTTTGCGCGTTCTACTTCCTATCACTTATACACTGAACGACTGGACTACCTGATTGAAACTGACGAATTTTCAGAAAAATCGTACCCCACCAATACGGATTGCGTATGAATGTGTGTGTGTTTTCAGTTTTCAGTACACCTACGTATGAGACTGCGGGATATCTTTCAGGAGTGTAACACTCCTGAAAGATATCTCGCAATCAGTCCGAGTGTTGTAGGTGGCGGGCCGAAAAACACAAACAAGTGGTCGGAGACATCGAGAGAGTTCTAATTTCATAAGGGGAACAAACGCGCCGCCGCCGATGTACCTAACTGATGATGCTGATTGGTATATGTGAGCGCAACGTCGGCTGAATTACGCAGGAAACTGATTTCATTCACTCCAGGTGTATAAAGAATTAATGTCGGTTTTCAAGGGCACACGCTAGAGATTTATTTGTTGTCTGTGTGCATTCTTTCAACGTGTTTTACACTTATAAGACAAGAATCAATAATTATAATTTCCAGCATACAGTCGCGAGCAATACATTCTGGTCGTCAATGCCATAAAAAAATTACGTGTAAATGACACGCTTAACCGAACCCTCAAAATCAAGGGAAATTAGTGAAACGGGGCCAAGTACTCTTCTCTGGATAAGGATAATTAAAAGCTGTACCTTGGCGTGGGCTTACGGGCGACTTTAAATTTCCGGTCAATGGAAAGATTTACATGCTTAGTGGAGCGTGTGGACACTCGGGCGTGATCAAAAAATCGGACAAACGGCGATTGTGTTGAAGAATTCAAACGAAACACGTTAAAAATCGCAACAAATGTCAGGTAGGTATGACAGCCGCACGGAAAACTTGCAAAAGTTTCACTATGATGAACAAATTTCACGCCATCGAGGTTTAGCGTGCCGACAAAGGCTTAGAATCCGAAAGAACGGACTTTTCCGCGACGTTTGAGTGAACTGTCCACGTGCCACGTCTTTCGCTGTCGAAGGTACGGCTCATTTAAAGCTTTTCTGCAGGGGGATGCGGTAAAAAGATATCGCGATGACGAGTTGACGAGAACGCCATGAATTCGAACGCATGTAAGATTTTGACAGCTGGACGGAAAAGTTTCATTTTTCTGATGTTTTGTTCGAAAGTTTCTAATAACTATGAACGGTGTTAATTTACAAAAATGCGTGATTCATAATTATGAGGACGATGACGATGAACGCAATGAACTGACATTTAGAAGACAGATGGGCAATATGAGCCGGCTGTAAATTAAAGTGGAAAGACTTAACGCCATAAGGTGAATATATTATTATGTGGTAAAACATTTAACAAATTTATTTAATAAACTTAACTCTTCCGTGTTAAATGTCTCAGATGAATGGTTAACACTAAAGTGTCCTTTTTATAGAACATACCTTCTGATATTTATTGACGAACGGACAAAGCTTTTGAAATTTATTATTGAGTTTCACAACTTCCTTTTCAAGTTTATAGTTAGTTACTTCCACGATCTTTCCATGAAAATGACACAAACGTTCGAATTCAACATTATTTAAATTTTTGTTAACTAGTATACTGATATTTAATTTTCGAAGTCAACCACTTGTCTTTTGCCGCTTGAATTACTTTATCAGATATTCTACAATTTACTTTCATGAATTTTGGAAATACATTCTTGCGTTTGCACCGTCTGATATAGAAATACATATTTATAGAAAGGAAACCAATGTAAACAAATTCATTACAGCAGATTCAAATCACTGTTTTTAACAGAAATTGTCTTCATTCAATTTTTTCATCCATCGCTTGTTAAACTTCCCACTTACAAGAGATAGATATGCGAAAGAATTACGCCTTATAAAAGGTATTGCTGATTACAATGGTTTCCAATCAGACGTAGTTGACAATATCTTAAGAAAGATGAAACGTAAGAATGTAATTCTAAATTCCACAACTTTGCTACCTCAAAGTGATATAGATAAGAAATTTGTTGTCCTATCTTTTCATATTTCGAAAAACTTTAGTAATTTCGTAAAAATGTTAGTTTGCAAGTCGCGTTTAAATCATGTAATTCGTTGAAAAGTCTTTTCAGCAGTACTAAAGATGATTGAGGTAGAACAAAAATCTGGAATTTACGAGGTTAATTGTAATAAATGTGAGTTTAATAGGTTTAATAGGACAGAGATGTCTAGTGTAGTTCGACATATTTTGGACACAGGTCATGATATTCCAGGAAGCGGCCTCAAACTTATAAAACAAGCGCATATAATTATAGAGAACTAGATAGTTATGTGTTTATGATAGTATATACATTCACAAAAACAGAAATAGATTAATGAATTCAGAAAACGGGCCGATTCTCCAATCTTGTTTGTGTTGTAAACAACGATACCCTTTTAAGTACCGTTAGTCTTTCATAGAACACTAGAATTACAGAATAGGATTATAGTACTAAACGTGACGAATTTAACGGTACAGTGATCAGGTACCGTTAATGATGTAGTTAATAGCTTTATAGGTATAAGTATAAATAACCCATCCCTGTAAATTGGAAATCAGTGTTGTTGTGTTACGCTACGATCTGTTGACAACGCGGTTTTTAATCAGTGCTACTGAAGATGACGACATAGTTGTCGAAATACGTGTTTAGTCTTTTTTGTGCTTTAGCGTGAAAGGTATTTTAGAGTTCTTGTTTAGTATCAAGCCACAGACTCCAAATTTAGTTTCATATGACAAAATTGTCGAATAATTTGTGTCCATTTTGGTCACAAAATGGACGCAATTGGATAGACGTTCTTGATGTCCACCTTAACTCTTATTAAAAAGCCGTATAATTGTTCTCAAAGCATTTATAAAAGCTTTTTTTTTGCTACTTGGGCGTTATGCTAGGTTTTCTCTAAATTGTTGCAAAGGATTTCAAAGAAAAAGTTATACTCGATCGCGATAATGAAAACCAAACAAAATTCGAAAGTCTGATGTGAGATCTTCTTAGTTATTTTATTTCATGGTTTTCTCTTCCGTTTTTAAGGTTTAACAGCAAGCCTTACGTGTACGAAATTTAATTTTTCCAAGCATGTGAATCTATGTGATTTTGCACGCATATAACGCACCGTGTATGTATTTTTAGACCAATACAGAGATGATTAATCAATTTTATAAGGCCGCCGACGTATATATTTTGACTTTTAATGACATTAATGACGGGCGGGTCGCGCCAATATAACCAGGGCCAACGAGAAACAAAAAATCCTTCACTTCGAGCGTAGCGAGGTACATATTAACGGCACCACCGTTTGGATCGGTGCCAAACGGTCCAAACGAGACATCAGATATCGGCAATCGCCGCGATGTAACAAATTAATTATTAATTAGGTTAGGAATTTTCCCCGAAGTAATTGTTTTCGCTGCGACTCGCCAAAATCGACGCATTGTAAACATTGCCTGCTGGCTAGTGGCCAAGAGCGCAAAATCTCTTTTACGTAATGGCATAATGATATGCACGGCTTATTACGCACCACACCTTTACGGAGAAGAGCAGAAGTGCAGATTTATCATACAGCATGTCCCAGTCCATTATACAGTGTACAAAGGACATATTTTAACACGAGCTTTAGGAGAAAAACTTATTCTATATAGCAAATATTGATTGTATCGAAACCCTTCCGTAAATAAAAAAAAAGTAATCATTTAATATAAGATAAAAACTATTTTGAATGGAAGCTGAAAAAGAAATGCAGTTCCTCCTCGAAGACGGTGTTATTTGCTTACATAAGTAAATGAAACTTTTTGTGTAATATAATATATTAAAATTAAATGTCTGTGTTCTTACTTATGTGTACATATCCGGGAAAAAAGTACTCATTTTTTTCCCGGGTATATTTTGATTTTCATTATTGCAAGTATCTGGTCAACCGGAAGTTTTACCAGAAATTACAAAGAATACAAATGCGTTTGTACTTGTCACCTGATAAGGCTTTCATAGATATTTTTTGATAATGGTGACCGAAAATGTTACTTTTACTCTTAGCGACCGTACTTCCGGTTCGGATTTTGAAGAATATTTTGCGCAATACTTGTTCCAAATGGTTTTCTAAGAACTTTTGTATTCTTTGAAAATTTTGATAAAACTAACGGTTTACGAGATATAAGCGATGTTTGGCATGTTATGATTTCTGTAAAAATTTTATTTACCACAAATTTCAAATGAAAGTGAAATCTCCATACACAAATATTTTAATAAATTTTCATTATTGCAAGTATCTGGTCAACCGGTAGTTTTACGAGACATTACAAAGAATACAAATGCGTTTGTACTTGTCACCTGATAAGGCTTTCATTGATATTTTTTGAAAACGGTGACCGGAAATGTTACTTTCACTCTTAGCGACCGTACTTCCGGTTCGGATTTTGAAGAATATTTTGCGTAATTCTTGTTCCAAATGGTTTTCTAAGCACTTTTGTATTCCTTGAAAATTTTGATAAAACTAACGGTTTACGAGATATAAGCGATGTTTGGCATGTTATGATTTCTGTAAAAATTTTATTTACGACAATTTAATTCATCTGTCAAAAACATGACATTTTAATACACGCTGTGTTAGTTTGCTATCGGATAAACTGCATGTTTGCTAGCGGATAAACTGCATGTTGATTTTCCATGGCAACGAAAATTCAATTCTGACAGTATCGTTCAAATAAATTTCATACATAAACATTTATATTTTTCTCTTTCTTTTGTATATGTATTCAAAGGAATGTTAAATAAAAATATTTCGGTTTATTAATATTAATTAAATGATTCATTAAATTGTCTTACCAAATACCATTCGAGTTTGTGTTTATTTCCAGAACAAACTTTCATTTTGACAAAACTCAAACTTTGTTGCTTAAGGGTAACACGACTCGAACAAATAACAAAAGGTAAAACCGCTCCACCTTCGGTGTCGCGGTTTTACCATGTTATTTGTTCTCGTCAGTTACCAAGCAACAAAGCTTTCGTTCAAAATGAAAGTTTGTCCGGATAAACACAAACTCTTATGGTATTACCCCCCACAATTTAATTCATCTGTCAAAAACATGACATTTTAATACACGCTGTGTTAGTTTGCCATCGGATAAACTGCATGTTTGCTAGCGGATAAACTGCATGTTGATTTTCCATGGCAACGAAAATTCAATTCTGACAGTATCGTTCAAATAAATTTCATACATAAACATATGTATTATTCTCTTTCTTTTGTATATGTATTCAAAGGAATCTTAAATAAAAATATTTCGGTTTATTAATATTAATTAAATGATTCATTAAATTGTCTTACCAAATACCATTCGAGTTTGTGTTTATTTCCGGAACAAACTTTCATTTTGACAAAACTCAAACTTTGTTGCTTAAGGGTAACACGACTCGAACAAATAACTAAATGTAAAACCGCTCCACCTTCGGTGTCGCGGTTTTACCATGTTATTTGTTCTCGTCAGTTACCAAGCAACAAAGCTTTCGTTCAAACTGAAAGTTTGTCCGGATAAACACAAACTCTTATGGTATTACCCCCGACAATTTAATTCATCTGTCAAAAACATGACATTTTAATACACGCTGTGTTAGTTTGCCATCGGATAAACTGCATGTTTGCTAGCGGATAAACTGCATGTTGATTTTCCATGGCAACGAAAATTCAATTCTGACAGTATCGTTCAAATAAATTTCATACATAAACATTTATATTTTTCTCTTTCTTTTGTATATGTATTCAAAGGAATGTTAAATAAAAATATTTCGGTTTATTAATATTAATTAAATGATTCATTAAATTGTCTTACCAAATACCATTCGAGTTTGTGTTTATTTCCGGAACAAACTTTCATTTTGACAAAACTCAAACTTTGTTGCTTAAGGGTAACACGACTCGAACAAATAACAAAAGGTAACACCGCTCCACCTTTGGTGTCGCGGTTTTACCATGTTATTTGTTCACGTCAGTTACCAAGCAACAAAGCTTTCGTTCAAAATGAAAGTTTGTCCGGATAAACACAAACTCTTATGGTATTACCCCCGAACAAATTTCAAATGAATGTGAAATCTCTATACACAAATATTTTAATAAATTTTCATTATTGCAAGTATCTGGTCAACCGGAAGTTTTACGAGAAATTACAAAGAATACAAATGCGTTTGTACTTGTCACCTGATAAGGCTTTCATAGATATTTTTTGAAAACGGTGACCGGAAATGTTACTTTCACTCTTAGCGACCGTACTTCCGGTTCGGATTTTGAAGAATATTTTGCGTAATTCTTGTTCCAAATGGTTTTCTAAGAACTTTTATATTCTTTGAAAATTTTGATAAAACTAACGGTTTACGAGATATAAGCGATGTTTGACATGTTATGATTTCTGTAAAAATTTTATTTACCACTAATTTCAAATGAATGTGAAATCTCGATACACAAATATTTTAATAAATTTTCATTATTGCAAGTATCTGGTCAACCGGAAGTTTTACGAGAAATTACAAAGAATACAAATGCGTTTGTACTTGTCACCTGATAAGGCTTTCATAGATATTTTTTGAAAACGGTGACCGGAAATGTTACTTTCACTCTTAGCGACCGTACTTCCGGTTCGGATTTTGAAGAATATTTTGCGTAATTCTTGTTCCAAATGGTTTTCTAAGAACTTTTGTATTCTTTGAAAATTTTGATAAAACTAACGGTTTACGAGATATAAGCCATGTTTGGCATGTTATGATTTCCGTAAAAATTTTATTTAGGACAGATTTCAAATGAATGTGAAATCTCGATACACAAATATTTTAATAAATTTTCATTATTGCAAGTATCTGGTCAACCGGAAGTTTTACGAGAAATTACAAAGAATACAAATGCGTTTGTACTTGTCACCTGATAAGGCTTTCATAGATATTTTTTGAAAACGGTGACCGGAAATGTTACTTTCACTCTTAGCGACCGTACTTCCGGTTCGGAATTTGAAGAATATTTTGCGTAACTCTTGTTCCAAATGGTTTTCTAAGAACTTTTGTATTCTTTGAAAATTTTGATAAAACTAACGGTTTACGAGATATAAGTGATGTTTGGTATGTTATGATTTCTGTAAAAATTTTATTTACGACAAATTTCAAATGAATGTGAAATCTCGATACACAAATATTTTAATAAATTTTCATTATTGCAAGTATCTGGTCAACCGGAAGTTTTACGAGAAATTACAAAGAATACAAATGCGTTTGTACTTGTCACCTGATAAGGCTTTCATAGATATTTTTTGAAAACGGTGACCGGAAATGTTACTTTCACTCTTAGCGACCGTACTTCCGGTTCGGATTTTGAAGAATATTTTGCGTAATTCTTGTTCCAAATGGTTTTCTAAGAACTTTTGTATTCTTTGAAAATTTTGATAAAACTAACGGTTTACGAGATATAAAGTGATGTTTGGCATGTTATGATTTCCGTAAAAATTTTATTTAGGACAGATTTCAAATGAATGTGAAATCTCGATACACAAATATTTTAATAAATTTTCATTATTGCAAGTATCTGGTCAACCGGAAGTTTTACGAGAAATTACAAAGAATACAAATGCGTTTGAACTTGTCACCTGATAAGGCTTTCATAGATATTTTTTGAAAACGGTGACCGGAAATGTTACTTTCACTCTTAGCGACCGTACTTCCGGTTCGGATTTTGAAGAATATTTTGCGTAATTCTTGTTCCAAATGGTTTTCTAAGAACTTTTGTATTCTTTGAAAATTTTGATAAAACTAACGGTTTACGAGATATAAAGTGATGTTTGGCATGTTATGATTTCCGTAAAAATTTTATTTAGGACAGATTTCAAATGAATGTGAAATCTCGATACACAAATATTTTAATAAATTTTCATTATTGCAAGTATCTGGTCAACCGGAAGTTTTACGAGAAATTACAAAGAATACAAATGCGTTTGAACTTGTCACCTGATAAGGCTTTCATAGATATTTTTTGAAAACGGTGACCGGAAATGTTACTTTCACTCTTAGCGACCGTACTTCCGGTTCGGATTTTGAAGAATATTTTGCGTAATTCTTGTTCCAAATGGTTTTCTAAGAACTTTTGTATTCTTTGAAAATTTTGATAAAACTAACGGTTTACGAGATATAAAGTGATGTTTGGCATGTTATGATTTCCGTAAAAATTTTATTTAGGACAGATTTCAAATGAATGTGAAATCTCGATACACAAATATTTTAATAAATTTTCATTATTGCAAGTATCTGGTCAACCGGAGGTTTTACGAGAAATTACAAAGAATACAAATGCGTTTGAACTTGTCACCTGATAAGGCTTTCATAGATATTTTTTGAAAACGGTGACCGGAAATGTTACTTTCACTCTTAGCGACCGTACTTCCGGTTCGGATTTTGAAGAATATTTTGCGTAATTCTTGTTCCAAATGGTTTTCTAAGAACTTTTGTATTCTTTGAAAATTTTGATAAAACTAACGGTTTACGAGATATAAGCCATGTTTGGCATGTTATGATTTCCGTAAAAATTTTATTTAGGACAGATTTCAAATGAATCTGAAATCTCGATACACAAATATTTTAATAAATTTTCATTATTGCAAGTATCTGGTCAACCGGAAGTTTTACGAGAAATTACAAAGAATACAAATGCGTTTGTACTTGTCACCTGATAAGGCTTTCATAGATATTTTTTGAAAACGGTGACCGGAAATGTTACTTTCACTCTTAGCGACCGTACTTCCGGTTCGGATTTTGAAGAATATTTTGCGTAATTCTTGTTCCAAATGGTTTTCTAAGAACTTTTGTATTCTTTGAAAATTTTGATAAAACTAACGGTTTACGAGATATAAAGTGATGTTTGGCATGTTATGATTTCCGTAAAAATTTTATTTAGGACAGATTTCAAATGAATGTGAAATCTCGATACACAAATATTTTAATAAATTTTCATTATTGCAAGTATCTGGTCAACCGGAAGTTTTACGAGAAATTACAAAGAATACAAATGCGTTTGAACTTGTCACCTGATAAGGCTTTCATAGATATTTTTTGAAAATGGTGACCGGAAATGTTACTTTCACTCTTAGCGACCGTACTTCCGGTTCGGATTTTGAAGAATATTTTGCGTAATTCTTGTTCCAAATGGTTTTCTAAGAACTTTTGTATTCTTTGAAAATTTTGATAAAACTAACGGTTTACGAGATATAAAGTGATGTTTGGTATGTTATGATTTCTGTAAAAATTTTATTTACGACAAATTTCAAATGAATGTGAAATCTGGATACACAAATATTTTAATAAATTTTCATTATTGCAAGTATCTGGTCAACCGGAAGTTTTACGAGAAATTACAAAGAATACAAATGCGTTTGTACTTGTCACCTGATAAGGCTTTCATAGATATTTTTTGATAATGGTGACCGGAAATGTTACTTTCACTCTTAGCGACCGTACTTCCGGTTCGGATTTTGAAGAATATTTTGCGTAATTCTTGTTCCAAATGGTTTTCTAAGAACTTTTGTATTCTTTGAAAATTTTGATAAAACTAACGGTTTACGAGATATAAAGTGATGTTTGGCATGTTATGATTTCCGTAAAAATTTTATTTAGGACAGATTTCAAATGAATGTGAAATCTCGATACACAAATATTTTAATAAATTTTCATTATTGCAAGTATCTGGTCAACCGGAAGTTTTACGAGAAATTACAAAGAATACAAATGCGTTTGAACTTGTCACCTGATAAGGCTTTCATAGATATTTTTTGAAAACGGTGACCGGAAATGTTACTTTCACTCTTAGCGACCGTACTTCCGGTTCGGATTTTGAAGAATATTTTGCGTAATTCTTGTTCCAAATGGTTTTCTAAGAACTTTTGTATTCTTTGAAAATTTTGATAAAACTAACGGTTTACGAGATATAAAGTGATGTTTGGCATGTTATGATTTCCGTAAAAATTTTATTTAGGACAGATTTCAAATGAATGTGAAATCTCGATACACAAATATTTTAATAAATTTTCATTATTGCAAGTATCTGGTCAACCGGAAGTTTTACGAGAAATTACAAAGAATACAAATGCGTTTGTACTTGTCACCTGATAAGGCTTTCATAGATATTTTTTGAAAATGGTGACCGGAAATGTTACTTTCACTCTTAGCGACCGTACTTCCGGTTCGGATTTTGAAGAATATTTTGCGTAATTCTTGTTCCAAATGGTTTTCTAAGAACTTTTGTATTCTTTGAAAATTTTGATAAAACTAACGGTTTACGAGATATAAAGTGATGTTTGGTATGTTATGATTTCTGTAAAAATTTTATTTACGACAAATTTCAAATGAATGTGAAATCTGGATACACAAATATTTTAATAAATTTTCATTATTGCAAGTATCTGGTCAACCGGAAGTTTTACGAGAAATTACAAAGAATACAAATGCGTTTGTACTTGTCACCTGATAAGGCTTTCATAGATATTTTTTGATAATGGTGACCGGAAATGTTACTTTCACTCTTAGCGACCGTACTTCCGGTTCGGATTTTGAAGAATATTTTGCGTAATTCTTGTTCCAAATGGTTTTCTAAGAACTTTTGTATTCTTTGAAAATTTTGATAAAACTAACGGTTTACGAGATATAAGTGATGTTTGGTATGTTATGATTTCTGTAAAAATTTTATTTACGACAAATTTCAAATGAATGTGAAATCTCGATACACAAATATTTTAATAAATTTTCATTATTGCAAGTATCTGGTCAACCGGAAGTTTTACGAGAAATTACAAAGAATACAAATGCGTTTGTACTTCACTTGATAAGGCTTTCATAGATATTTTTTGATAATGGTGACCGGAAATTTTACTTTTACTCTTAGCGACCGTACTTCCGGTTCGGATTTTGAAGAATATTTTGCGTAATTCTTGTTCCAAATGGTTTTCTAAGAACTTTTGTATTCTTTGAAAATTTTGATAAAACTAACGGTTTACGAGATATAAGTGATGTTTGGTATGTTATGATTTCTGTAAAAATTTTATTTACCACAAATTTCAAATGAATGTGAAATCTCGATACACAAATATTTTAATAAATTTTCATTATTGCAAGTATCTGGTCAACCGGAAGTTTTACGAGAAATTACAAAGAATACAAATGCGTTTGTACTTGTCACCTGATAAGGCTTTCATAGATATTTTTTGAAAACGGTGACCGGAAATGTTACTTTCACTCTTAGCGACCGTACTTCCGGTTCGGATTTTGAAGAATATTTTGCGTAATTCTTGTTCCAAATGGTTTTCTAAGAACTTTTGTATTCTTTGAAAATTTTGATAAAACTAACGGTTTACGAGATATAAGCCATGTTTGGCATGTTATGATTTCCGTAAAAATTTTATTTAGGACAGATTTCAAATGAATGTGAAATCTCGATACACAAATATTTTAATAAATTTTCATTATTGCAAGTATCTGGTCAACCGGAAGTTTTACGAGAAATTACAAAGAATACAAATGCGTTTGTACTTGTCACCTGATAAGGCTTTCATAGATATTTTTTGAAAACGGTGACCGGAAATGTTACTTTCACTCTTAGCGACCGTACTTCCGGTTCGGAATTTGAAGAATATTTTGCGTAATTCTTGTTCCAAATGGTTTTCTAAGAACTTTTATATTCTTTGAAAATTTTGATAAAACTAACGGTTTACGAGATATAAGTGATGTTTGGTATGTTATGATTTCTGTAAAAATTTTATTTACGACAAATTTCAAATGAATGTGAAATCTCGATACACAAATATTTTAATAAATTTTCATTATTGCAAGTATCTGGTCAACCGGAAGTTTTACGAGAAATTACAAAGAATACAAATGCGTTTGTACTTGTCACCTGATAAGGCTTTCATAGATATTTTTTGAAAACGGTGACCGGAAATGTTACTTTCACTCTTAGAGACCGTACTTCCGGTTCGGATTTTGAAGAATATTTTGCGTAATTCTTGTTCCAAATGGTTTTCTAAGAACTTTTGTATTCTTTGAAAATTTTGATAAAACTAACGGTTTACGAGATATAAGCGATGTTTGACATGTTATGATTTCTGTAAAAATTTTATTTACCACAAATTTCAAATGAATGTGAAATCTCGATACACAAATATTTTAATAAATTTTCATTATTGCAAGTATCTGGTCAACCGGAAGTTTTACGAGAAATTACAAAGAATACAAATGCGTTTGTACTTGTCACCTGATAAGGCTTTCATAGATATTTTTTGAAAACGGTGACCGGAAATGTTACTTTCACTCTTAGCGACCGTACTTCCGGTTCGGATTTTGAAGAATATTTTGCGTAATTCTTGTTCCAAATGGTTTTCTAAGAACTTTTGTATTCTTTGAAAATTTTGATAAAACTAACGGTTTACGAGATATAAGCCATGTTTGGCATGTTATGATTTCCGTAAACATTTTATTTAGGACAGATTTCAAATGAATGTGAAATCTCGATACACAAATATTTTAATAAATTTTCATTATTGCAAGTATCTGGTCAACCGGAAGTTTTACGAGAAATTACAAAGAATACAAATGCGTTTGTACTTGTCACCTGATAAGGCTTTCATAGATATTTTTTGAAAACGGTGACCGGAAATGTTACTTTCACTCTTAGCGACCGTACTTCCGGTTCGGATTTTGAAGAATATTTTGCGTAATTCTTGTTCCAAATGGTTTTCTAAGAACTTTTGTATTCTTTGAAAATTTTGATAAAACTAACGGTTTACGAGATATAAGCCATGTTTGGCATGTTATGATTTCCGTAAAAATTTTATTTAGGACAGATTTCAAATGAATGTGAAATCTCGATACACAAATATTTTAATAAATTTTCATTATTGCAAGTATCTGGTCAACCGGAAGTTTTACGAGAAATTACAAAGAATACAAATGCGTTTGTACTTGTCACCTGATAAGGCTTTCATAGATATTTTTTGAAAACGGTGACCGGAAATGTTACTTTCACTCTTAGCGACCGTACTTCCGGTTCGGAATTTGAAGAATATTTTGCGTAACTCTTGTTCCAAATGGTTTTCTAAGAACTTTTGTATTCTTTGAAAATTTTGATAAAACTAACGGTTTACGAGATATAAGTGATGTTTGGTATGTTATGATTTCTGTAAAAATTTTATTTACGACAAATTTCAAATGAATGTGAAATCTCGATACACAAATATTTTAATAAATTTTCATTATTGCAAGTATCTGGTCAACCGGAAGTTTTACGAGAAATTACAAAGAATACAAATGCGTTTGAACTTGTCACCTGATAAGGCTTTCATAGATATTTTTTGAAAACGGTGACCGGAAATGTTACTTTCACTCTTAGCGACCGTACTTCCGGTTCGGATTTTGAAGAATACTTTGCGTAATTCTTGTTCCAAATGGTTTTCTAAGAACTTTTGTATTCTTTGAAAATTTTGATAAAACTAACGGTTTACGAGATATAAAGTGATGTTTGGCATGTTATGATTTCCGTAAAAATTTTATTTAGGACAGATTTCAAATGAATGTGAAATCTCGATACACAAATATTTTAATAAATTTTCATTATTGCAAGTATCTGGTCAACCGGAAGTTTTACGAGAAATTACAAAGAATACAAATGCGTTTGAACTTGTCACCTGATAAGGCTTTCATAGATATTTTTTGAAAACGGTGACCGGAAATGTTACTTTCACTCTTAGCGACCGTACTTCCGGTTCGGATTTTGAAGAATATTTTGCGTAATTCTTGTTCCAAATGGTTTTCTAAGAACTTTTGTATTCTTTGAAAATTTTGATAAAACTAACGGTTTACGAGATATAAGTGATGTTTGGTATGTTATGATTTCTGTAAAAATTTTATTTACGACAAATTTCAAATGAATGTGAAATCTCGATACACAAATATTTTAATAAATTTTCATTATTGCAAGTATCTGGTCAACCGGAAGTTTTACGAGAAATTACAAAGAATACAAATGCGTTTGTACTTGTCACCTGATAAGGCTTTCATAGATATTTTTTGAAAATGGTGACCGGAAATGTTACTTTCACTCTTAGCGACCGTACTTCCGGTTCGGATTTTGAAGAATATTTTGCGTAATTCTTGTTCCAAATGGTTTTCTAAGAACTTTTGTATTCTTTGAAAATTTTGATAAAACTAACGGTTTACGAGATATAAGTGATGTTTGGTATGTTATGATTTCTGTAAAAATTTTATTTACCACAAATTTCAAATGAATGTGAAATCTCGATAAACAAATATTTTAATAAATTTTCATTATTGCAAGTATCTGGTCAACCGGAAGTTTTACGAGAAATTACAAAGAATACAAATGCGTTTGTACTTGTCACCTGATAAGGCTTTCATAGATATTTTTTGAAAACGGTGACCGGAAATGTTACTTTCACTCTTAGCGACCGTACTTCCGGTTCGGATTTTGAAGAATATTTTGCGTAATTCTTGTTCCAAATGGTTTTCTAAGAACTTTTGTATTCTTTGAAAATTTTGATAAAACTAACGGTTTACGAGATATAAGCGATGTTTGACATGTTATGATTTCTGTAAAAATTTTATTTACCACAAATTTCAAATGAATGTGAAATCTCGATAAACAAATATTTTAATAAATTTTCATTATTGCAAGTATCTGGTCAACCGGAAGTTTTACGAGAAATTACAAAGAATACAAATGCGTTTGTACTTGTCACCTGATAAGGCTTTCATAGATATTTTTTGAAAACGGTGACCGGAAATGTTACTTTCACTCTTAGCGACCGTACTTCCGGTTCGGAATTTGAAGAATATTTTGCGTAATTCTTGTTCCAAATGGTTTTCTAAGAACTTTTATATTCTTTGAAAATTTTGATAAAACTAACGGTTTACGAGATATAAGTGATGTTTGGTATGTTATGATTTCTGTAAAAATTTTATTTACCACAAATTTCAAATGAATGTGAAATCTCGATACACAAATATTTTAATAAATTTTCATTATTGCAAGTATCTGGTCAACCGGAAGTTTTACGAGAAATTACAAAGAATACAAATGCGTTTGTACTTGTCACCTGATAAGGCTTTCATAGATATTTTTTGAAAACGGTGACCGGAAATGTTACTTTCACTCTTAGCGACCGTACTTCCGGTTCGGAATTTGAAGAATATTTTGCGTAATTCTTGTTCCAAATGGTTTTCTACGAACTTTTATATTCTTTGAAAATTTTGATAAAACTAACGGTTTACGAGATATAAGCGATGTTTGACATGTTATGATTTCTGTAAAAATTTTATTTACCACAAATTTCAAATGAATGTGAAATCTCGATACACAAATATTTTAATAAATTTTCATTATTGCAAGTATCTGGTCAACCGGAAGTTTTACGAGAAATTACAAAGAATACAAATGCGTTTGTACTTGTCACCTGATAAGGCTTTCATAGATATTTTTTGAAAACGGTGACCGGAAATGTTACTTTCACTCTTAGCGACCGTACTTCCGGTTCGGATTTTGAAGAATATTTTGCGTAATTCTTGTTCCAAATGGTTTTCTAAGAACTTTTGTATTCTTTGAAAATTTTGATAAAACTAACGGTTTACGAGATATAAGCCATGTTTGGCATGTTATGATTTCCGTAAAAATTTTATTTAGGACAGATTTCAAATGAATGTGAAATCTCGATACACAAATATTTTAATAAATTTTCATTATTGCAAGTATCTGGTCAACCGGAAGTTTTACGAGAAATTACAAAGAATACAAATGCGTTTGTACTTGTCACCTGATAAGGCTTTCATAGATATTTTTTGAAAACGGTGACCGGAAATGTTACTTTCACTCTTAGCGACCGTACTTCCGGTTCGGATTTTGAAGAATATTTTGCGTAATTCTTGTTCCAAATGGTTTTCTAAGAACTTTTGTATTCTTTGAAAATTTTGATAAAACTAACGGTTTACGAGATATAAAGTGATGTTTGGCATGTTATGATTTCCGTAAAAATTTTATTTAGGACAGATTTCAAATGAATGTGAAATCTCGATACACAAATATTTTAATAAATTTTCATTATTGCAAGTATCTGGTCAACCGGAAGTTTTACGAGAAATTACAAAGAATACAAATGCGTTTGAACTTGTCACCTGATAAGGCTTTCATAGATATTTTTTGAAAACGGTGACCGGAAATGTTACTTTCACTCTTAGCGACCGTACTTCCGGTTCGGATTTTGAAGAATATTTTGCGTAATTCTTGTTCCAAATGGTTTTCTAAGAACTTTTGTATTCTTTGAAAATTTTGATAAAACTAACGGTTTACGAGATATAAAGTGATGTTTGGCATGTTATGATTTCCGTAAAAATTTTATTTAGGACAGATTTCAAATGAATGTGAAATCTCGATACACAAATATTTTAATAAATTTTCATTATTGCAAGTATCTGGTCAACCGGAAGTTTTACGAGAAATTACAAAGAATACAAATGCGTTTGAACTTGTCACCTGATAAGGCTTTCATAGATATTTTTTGAAAACGGTGACCGGAAATGTTACTTTTACTCTTAGCGACCGTACTTCCGGTTCGGATTTTGAAGAATATTTTGCGTAATTCTTGTTCCAAATGGTTTTCTAAGAACTTTTGTATTCTTTGAAAATTTTGATAAAACTAACGGTTTACGAGATATAAAGTGATGTTTGGCATGTTATGATTTCCGTAAAAATTTTATTTAGGACAGATTTCAAATGAATGTGAAATCTCGATACACAAATATTTTAATAAATTTTCATTATTGCAAGTATCTGGTCAACCGGAAGTTTTACGAGAAATTACAAAGAATACAAATGCGTTTGAACTTGTCACCTGAGAAGGCTTTCATAGATATTTTTTGAAAACGGTGACCGGAAATGTTACTTTCACTCTTAGCGACCGTACTTCCGGTTCGGATTTTGAAGAATATTTTGCGTAATTCTTGTTCCAAATGGTTTTCTAAGAACTTTTGTATTCTTTGAAAATTTTGATAAAACTAACGGTTTACGAGATATAAGCCATGTTTGGCATGTTATGATTTCCGTAAAAATTTTATTTAGGACAGATTTCAAATGAATGTGAAATCTCGATACACAAATATTTTAATAAATTTTCATTATTGCAAGTATCTGGTCAACCGGAAGTTTTACGAGAAATTACAAAGAATACAAATGCGTTTGTACTTGTCACCTGATAAGGCTTTCATAGATATTTTTTGAAAACGGTGACCGGAAATGTTACTTTCACTCTTAGCGACCGTACTTCCGGTTCGGATTTTGAAGAATATTTTGCGTAATTCTTGTTCCAAATGGTTTTCTAAGAACTTTTGTATTCTTTGAAAATTTTGATAAAACTAACGGTTTACGAGATATAAAGTGATGTTTGGCATGTTATGATTTCCGTAAAAATTTTATTTAGGACAGATTTCAAATGAATGTGAAATCTCGATACACAAATATTTTAATAAATTTTCATTATTGCAAGTATCTGGTCAACCGGAAGTTTTACGAGAAATTACAAAGAATACAAATGCGTTTGAACTTGTCACCTGATAAGGCTTTCATAGATATTTTTTGAAAATGGTGACCGGAAATGTTACTTTCACTCTTAGCGACCGTACTTCCGGTTCGGATTTTGAAGAATATTTTGCGTAATTCTTGTTCCAAATGGTTTTCTAAGAACTTTTGTATTCTTTGAAAATTTTGATAAAACTAACGGTTTACGAGATATAAAGTGATGTTTGGTATGTTATGATTTCTGTAAAAATTTTATTTACGACAAATTTCAAATGAATGTGAAATCTGGATACACAAATATTTTAATAAATTTTCATTATTGCAAGTATCTGGTCAACCGGAAGTTTTACGAGAAATTACAAAGAATACAAATGCGTTTGAACTTGTCACCTGATAAGGCTTTCATAGATATTTTTTGAAAACGGTGACCGGAAATGTTACTTTCACTCTTAGCGACCGTACTTCCGGTTCGGATTTTGAAGAATATTTTGCGTAATTCTTGTTCCAAATGGTTTTCTAAGAACTTTTGTATTCTTTGAAAATTTTGATAAAACTAACGGTTTACGAGATATAAAGTGATGTTTGGCATGTTATGATTTCCGTAAAAATTTTATTTAGGACAGATTTCAAATGAATGTGAAATCTCGATACACAAATATTTTAATAAATTTTCATTATTGCAAGTATCTGGTCAACCGGAAGTTTTACGAGAAATTACAAAGAATACAAATGCGTTTGAACTTGTCACCTGAGAAGGCTTTCATAGATATTTTTTGAAAACGGTGACCGGAAATGTTACTTTCACTCTTAGCGACCGTACTTCCGGTTCGGATTTTGAAGAATATTTTGCGTAATTCTTGTTCCAAATGGTTTTCTAAGAACTTTTGTATTCTTTGAAAATTTTGATAAAACTAACGGTTTACGAGATATAAGCCATGTTTGGCATGTTATGATTTCCGTAAAAATTTTATTTAGGACAGATTTCAAATGAATGTGAAATCTCGATACACAAATATTTTAATAAATTTTCATTATTGCAAGTATCTGGTCAACCGGAAGTTTTACGAGAAATTACAAAGAATACAAATGCGTTTGTACTTGTCACCTGATAAGGCTTTCATAGATATTTTTTGAAAACGGTGACCGGAAATGTTACTTTCACTCTTAGCGACCGTACTTCCGGTTCGGATTTTGAAGAATATTTTGCGTAATTCTTGTTCCAAATGGTTTTCTAAGAACTTTTGTATTCTTTGAAAATTTTGATAAAACTAACGGTTTACGAGATATAAAGTGATGTTTGGCATGTTATGATTTCCGTAAAAATTTTATTTAGGACAGATTTCAAATGAATGTGAAATCTCGATACACAAATATTTTAATAAATTTTCATTATTGCAAGTATCTGGTCAACCGGAAGTTTTACGAGAAATTACAAAGAATACAAATGCGTTTGAACTTGTCACCTGATAAGGCTTTCATAGATATTTTTTGAAAATGGTGACCGGAAATGTTACTTTCACTCTTAGCGACCGTACTTCCGGTTCGGATTTTGAAGAATATTTTGCGTAATTCTTGTTCCAAATGGTTTTCTAAGAACTTTTGTATTCTTTGAAAATTTTGATAAAACTAACGGTTTACGAGATATAAAGTGATGTTTGGTATGTTATGATTTCTGTAAAAATTTTATTTACGACAAATTTCAAATGAATGTGAAATCTGGATACACAAATATTTTAATAAATTTTCATTATTGCAAGTATCTGGTCAACCGGAAGTTTTACGAGAAATTACAAAGAATACAAATGCGTTTGTACTTGTCACCTGATAAGGCTTTCATAGATATTTTTTGATAATGGTGACCGGAAATGTTACTTTCACTCTTAGCGACCGTACTTCCGGTTCGGATTTTGAAGAATATTTTGCGTAATTCTTGTTCCAAATGGTTTTCTAAGAACTTTTGTATTCTTTGAAAATTTTGATAAAACTAACGGTTTACGAGATATAAAGTGATGTTTGGCATGTTATGATTTCCGTAAAAATTTTATTTAGGACAGATTTCAAATGAATGTGAAATCTCGATACACAAATATTTTAATAAATTTTCATTATTGCAAGTATCTGGTCAACCGGAAGTTTTACGAGAAATTACAAAGAATACAAATGCGTTTGAACTTGTCACCTGATAAGGCTTTCATAGATATTTTTTGAAAACGGTGACCGGAAATGTTACTTTCACTCTTAGCGACCGTACTTCCGGTTCGGATTTTGAAGAATATTTTGCGTAATTCTTGTTCCAAATGGTTTTCTAAGAACTTTTGTATTCTTTGAAAATTTTGATAAAACTAACGGTTTACGAGATATAAAGTGATGTTTGGCATGTTATGATTTCTGTAAAAATTTTATTTACGACAAATTTCAAATGAATGTGAAATCTCGATACACAAATATTTTAATAAATTTTCATTATTGCAAGTATCTGGTCAACCGGAAGTTTTACGAGAAATTACAAAGAATACAAATGCGTTTGTACTTCACTTGATAAGGCTTTCATAGATATTTTTTGATAATGGTGACCGGAAATTTTACTTTTACTCTTAGCGACCGTACTTCCGGTTCGGATTTTGAAGAATATTTTGCGTAATTCTTGTTCCAAATGGTTTTCTAAGAACTTTTGTATTCTTTGAAAATTTTGATAAAACTAACGGTTTACGAGATATAAGTGATGTTTGGTATGTTATGATTTCTGTAAAAATTTTATTTACCACAAATTTCAAATGAATGTGAAATCTCGATACACAAATATTTTAATAAATTTTCATTATTGCAAGTATCTGGTCAACCGGAAGTTTTACGAGAAATTACAAAGAATACAAATGCGTTTGTACTTGTCACCTGATAAGGCTTTCATAGATATTTTTTGAAAACGGTGACCGGAAATGTTACTTTCACTCTTAGCGACCGTACTTCCGGTTCGGATTTTGAAGAATATTTTGCGTAATTCTTGTTCCAAATGGTTTTCTAAGAACTTTTGTATTCTTTGAAAATTTTGATAAAACTAACGGTTTACGAGATATAAGCCATGTTTGGCATGTTATGATTTCCGTAAAAATTTTATTTAGGACAGATTTCAAATGAATGTGAAATCTCGATACACAAATATTTTAATAAATTTTCATTATTGCAAGTATCTGGTCAACCGGAAGTTTTACGAGAAATTACAAAGAATACAAATGCGTTTGAACTTGTCACCTGATAAGGCTTTCATAGATATTTTTTGAAAACGGTGACCGGAAATGTTACTTTCACTCTTAGCGACCGTACTTCCGGTTCGGATTTTGAAGAATATTTTGCGTAATTCTTGTTCCAAATGGTTTTCTAAGAACTTTTGTATTCTTTGAAAATTTTGATAAAACTAACGGTTTACGAGATATAAAGTGATGTTTGGCATGTTATGATTTCCGTAAAAATTTTATTTAGGACAGATTTCAAATGAATGTGAAATCTCGATACACAAATATTTTAATAAATTTTCATTATTGCAAGTATCTGGTCAACCGGAAGTTTTACGAGAAATTACAAAGAATACAAATGCGTTTGAACTTGTCACCTGATAAGGCTTTCATAGATATTTTTTGAAAACGGTGACCGGAAATGTTACTTTCACTCTTAGCGACCGTACTTCCGGTTCGGATTTTGAAGAATATTTTGCGTAATTCTTGTTCCAAATGGTTTTCTAAGAACTTTTGTATTCTTTGAAAATTTTGATAAAACTAACGGTTTACGAGATATAAGCGATGTTTGACATGTTATGATTTCTGTAAAAATTTTATTTACCACAAATTTCAAATGAATGTGAAATCTCGATAAACAAATATTTTAATAAATTTTCATTATTGCAAGTATCTGGTCAACCGGAAGTTTTACGAGAAATTACAAAGAATACAAATGCGTTTGTACTTGTCACCTGATAAGGCTCTCATAGATATTTTTTGAAAACGGTGACCGGAAATGTTACTTTCACTCTTAGCGACCGTACTTCCGGTTCGGATTTTGAAGAATATTTTGCGTAATTCTTGTTCCAAATGGTTTTCTAAGAACTTTTGTATTCTTTGAAAATTTTGATAAAACTAACGGTTTACGAGATATAAGCGATGTTTGAAATGTTATGATTTCTGTAAAAATTTTATTTACCACAAATTTCAAATGAACGTGAAATCTCGATAAACAAATATTTTAATAAATTTTCATTATTGCAAGTATCTGGTCAACCGGAAGTTGTACGAGAAATTACAAAGAATACAAATGCGTTTGTACTTGTCACCTGATAAGGCTTTCATAGATATTTTTTGAAAACGGTGACCGGAAATGTTACTTTCACTCTTAGCGACCGTACTTCCGGTTCGGATTTTGAAGAATATTTTGCGTAATTCTTGTTCCAAATGGTTTTCTAAGAACTTTTGTATGCTTTGAAAATTTTGATAAAACTAACGGTTTACGAGATATAAGCCATGTTTGGCATGTTATGATTTCCGTAAAAATTTTATTTAGGACAGATTTCAAATGAATGTGAAATCTCGATACACAAATATTTTAATAAATTTTCATTATTGCAAGTATCTGGTCAACCGGAAGTTTTACGAGAAATTACAAAGAATACAAATGCGTTTG
Source organism: Amphimallon solstitiale (assembly GCA_963170755.1). Taxonomy (NCBI): domain Eukaryota; kingdom Metazoa; phylum Arthropoda; class Insecta; order Coleoptera; family Scarabaeidae; genus Amphimallon; species Amphimallon solstitiale. The sequence continues at coordinate 150,525,351 of OY720679.1, forward strand.
TACTTGTCACCTGATAAGGCTTTCATAGATATTTTTTGAAAACGGTGACCGGAAATGTTACTTTCACTCTTAGCGACCGTACTTCCGGTTCGGATTTTGAAGAATATTTTGCGTAATTCTTGTTCCAAATGGTTTTCTAAGAACTTTTGTATTCTTTGAAAATTTTGATAAAACTAACGGTTTACGAGATATAAGCCATGTTTGGCATGTTATGATTTCCGTAAAAATTTTATTTAGGACAGATTTCAAATGAATGTGAAATCTCGATACACAAATATTTTAATAAATTTTCATTATTGCAAGTATCTGGTCAACCGGAAGTTTTACGAGAAATTACAAAGAATACAAATGCGTTTGAACTTGTCACCTGATAAGGCTTTCATAGATATTTTTTGAAAACGGTGACCGGAAATGTTACTTTCACTCTTAGCGACCGTACTTCCGGTTCGGATTTTGAAGAATATTTTGCGTAATTCTTGTTCCAAATGGTTTTCTAAGAACTTTTGTATTCTTTGAAAATTTTGATAAAACTAACGGTTTACGAGATATAAGCCATGTTTGGCATGTTATGATTTCCGTAAAAATTTTATTTAGGACAGATTTCAAATGAATGTGAAATCTCGATACACAAATATTTTAATAAATTTTCATTATTGCAAGTATCTGGTCAACCGGAAGTTTTACGAGAAATTACAAAGAATACAAATGCGTTTGTACTTGTCACCTGATAAGGCTTTCATAGATATTTTTTGAAAACGGTGACCGGAAATGTTACTTTCACTCTTAGCGACCGTACTTCCGGTTCGGATTTTGAAGAATATTTTGCGTAATTCTTGTTCCAAATGGTTTTCTAAGAACTTTTGTATTCTTTGAAAATTTTGATAAAACTAACGGTTTACGAGATATAAGCCATGTTTGGCATGTTATGATTTCCGTAAAAATTTTATTTAGGACAGATTTCAAATGAATGTGAAATCTCGATACACAAATATTTTAATAAATTTTCATTATTGCAAGTATCTGGTCAACCGGAAGTTTTACGAGAAATTACAAAGAATACAAATGCGTTTGTACTTGTCACCTGATAAGGCTTTCATAGATATTTTTTGAAAACGGTGACCGGAAATGTTACTTTCACTCTTAGCGACCGTACTTCCGGTTCGGATTTTGAAGAATATTTTGCGTAATTCTTGTTCCAAATGGTTTTCTAAGAACTTTTGTATTCTTTGAAAATTTTGATAAAACTAACGGTTTACGAGATATAAGCCATGTTTGGCATGTTATGATTTCCGTAAAAATTTTATTTAGGACAGATTTCAAATGAATGTGAAATCTCGATACACAAATATTTTAATAAATTTTCATTATTGCAAGTATCTGGTCAACCGGAAGTTTTACGAGAAATTACAAAGAATACAAATGCGTTTGAACTTGTCACCTGATAAGGCTTTCATAGATATTTTTTGAAAACGGTGACCGGAAATGTTACTTTCACTCTAAGCGACCGTACTTCCGGTTCGGATTTTGAAGAATATTTTGCGTAATTCTTGTTCCAAATGGTTTTCTAAGAACTTTTGTATTCTTTGAAAATTTTGATAAAACTAACGGTTTACGAGATATAAGTGATGTTTGGTATGTTATGATTTCTGTAAAAATTTTATTTACGACAAATTTCAAATGAATGTGAAATCTCGATACACAAATATTTTAATAAATTTTCATTATTGCAAGTATCTGGTCAACCGGAAGTTTTACGAGAAATTACAAAGAATACAAATGCGTTTGTACTTGTCACCTGATAAGGCTTTCATAGATATTTTTTGAAAATGGTGACCGGAAATGTTACTTTCACTCTTAGCGACCGTACTTCCGGTTCGGATTTTGAAGAATATTTTGCGTAATTCTTGTTCCAAATGGTTTTCTAAGAACTTTTGTATTCTTTGAAAATTTTGATAAAACTAACGGTTTACGAGATATAAGCCATGTTTGGCATGCTATGATTTCCGTAAAAATTTTATTTAGGACAGATTTCAAATGAATGTGAAATCTCGATACACAAATATTTTAATAAATTTTCATTATTGCAAGTATCTGGTCAACCGGAAGTTTTACGAGAAATTACAAAGAATACAAATGCGTTTGAACTTGTCACCTGATAAGGCTTTCATAGATATTTTTTGAAAACGGTGACCGGAAATGTTACTTTCACTCTTAGCGACCGTACTTCCGGTTCGGATTTTGAAGAATATTTTGCGTAATTCTTGTTCCAAATGGTTTTCTAAGAACTTTTGTATTCTTTGAAAATTTTGATAAAACTAACGGTTTACGAGATATAAAGTGATGTTTGGCATGTTATGATTTCCGTAAAAATTTTATTTAGGACAGATTTCAAATGAATGTGAAATCTCGATACACAAATATTTTAATAAATTTTCATTATTGCAAGTATCTGGTCAACCGGAAGTTTTACGAGAAATTACAAAGAATACAAATGCGTTTGTACTTGTCACCTGATAAGGCTTTCATAGATATTTTTTGAAAACGGTGACCGGAAATGTTACTTTCACTCTTAGCGACCGTACTTCCGGTTCGGATTTTGAAGAATATTTTGCGTAATTCTTGTTCCAAATGGTTTTCTAAGAACTTTTGTATTCTTTGAAAATTTTGATAAAACTAACGGTTTACGAGATATAAGTGATGTTTGGTATGTTATGATTTCTGTAAAAATTTTATTTACGACAAATTTCAAATGAATGTGAAATCTCGATAAACAAATATTTTAATAAATTTTCATTATTGCAAGTATCTGGTCAACCGGAAGTTTTACGAGAAATTACAAAGAATACAAATGCGTTTGTACTTGTCACCTGATAAGGCTTTCATAGATATTTTTTGAAAACGGTGACCGGAAATGTTACTTTCACTCTTAGCGACCGTACTTCCGGTTCGGATTTTGAAGAATATTTTGCGTAATTCTTGTTCCAAATGGTTTTCTAAGAACTTTTGTATTCTTTGAAAATTTTGATAAAACTAACGGTTTACGAGATATAAGCCATGTTTGGCATGTTATGATTTCCGTAAAAATTTTATTTAGGACAGATTTCAAATGAATGTGAAATCTCGATACACAAATATTTTAATAAATTTTCATTATTGCAAGTATCTGGTCAACCGGAAGTTTTACGAGAAATTACAAAGAATACAAATGCGTTTGTACTTGTCACCTGATAAGGCTTTCATAGATATTTTTTGAAAACGGTGACCGGAAATGTTACTTTCACTCTTAGCGACCGTACTTCCGGTTCGGATTTTGAAGAATATTTTGCGTAATTCTTGTTCCAAATGGTTTTCTAAGAACTTTTGTATTCTTTGAAAATTTTGATAAAACTAACGGTTTACGAGATATAAAGTGATGTTTGGCATGTTATGATTTCCGTAAAAATTTTATTTAGGACAGATTTCAAATGAATGTGAAATCTCGATACACAAATATTTTAATAAATTTTCATTATTGCAAGTATCTGGTCAACCGGAAGTTTTACGAGAAATTACAAAGAATACAAATGCGTTTGTACTTGTCACCTGATAAGGCTTTCATAGATATTTTTTGAAAACGGTGACCGGAAATGTTACTTTCACTCTTAGCGACCGTACTTCCGGTTCGGATTTTGAAGAATATTTTGCGTAATTCTTGTTCCAAATGGTTTTCTAAGAACTTTTGTATTCTTTGAAAATTTTGATAAAACTAACGGTTTACGAGATATAAGCCATGTTTGGCATGTTATGATTTCCGTAAAAATTTTATTTAGGACAGATTTCAAATGAATGTGAAATCTCGATACACAAATATTTTAATAAATTTTCATTATTGCAAGTATCTGGTCAACCGGAAGTTTTACGAGAAATTACAAAGAATACAAATGCGTTTGTACTTGTCACCTGATAAGGGTTTCATAGATATTTTTTGAAAACGGTGACCGGAAATGTTACTTTCACTCTTAGCGACCGTACTTCCGGTTCGGATTTTGAAGAATATTTTGCGTAATTCTTGTTCCAAATGGTTTTCTAAGAACTTTTGTATTCTTTGAAAATTTTGATAAAACTAACGGTTTACGAGATATAAGTGATGTTTGGTATGTTATGATTTCTGTAAAAATTTTATTTACGACAAATTTCAAATGAATGTGAAATCTCGATAAACAAATATTTTAATAAATTTTCATTATTGCAAGTATCTGGTCAACCGGAAGTTATACGAGAAATTACAAAGAATACAAATGCGTTTGTACTTGTCACCTGATAAGGCTTTCATAGATATTTTTTGAAAACGGTGACCGGAAATGTTACTTTCACTCTTAGCGACCGTACTTCCGGTTCGGATTTTGAAGAATATTTTGCGTAATTCTTGTTCCAAATGGTTTTCTAAGAACTTTTGTATTCTTTGAAAATTTTGATAAAACTAACGGTTTACGAGATATAAGCCATGTTTGGCATGTTATGATTTCCGTAAAAATTTTATTTAGGACAGATTTCAAATGAATGTGAAATCTCGATACACAAATATTTTAATAAATTTTCATTATTGCAAGTATCTGGTCAACCGGAAGTTTTACGAGAAATTACAAAGAATACAAATGCGTTTGTACTTGTCACCTGATAAGGCTTTCATAGATATTTTTTGAAAATGGTGACCGGAAATGTTACTTTCACTCTTAGCGACCGTACTTCCGGTTCGGATTTTGAAGAATATTTTGCGTAATTCTTGTTCCAAATGGTTTTCTAAGAACTTTTGTATTCTTTGAAAATTTTGATAAAACTAACGGTTTACGAGATATAAGTGATGTTTGGTATGTTATGATTTCTGTAAAAATTTTATTTACGACAAATTTCAAATGAATGTGAAATCTCGATAAACAAATATTTTAATAAATTTTCATTATTGCAAGTATCTGGTCAACCGGAAGTTTTACGAGAAATTACAAAGAATACAAATGCGTTTGTACTTGTCACCTGATAAGGCTTTCATAGATATTTTTTGAAAACGGTGACCGGAAATGTTACTTTCACTCTTAGCGACCGTACTTCCGGTTCGGATTTTGAAGAATATTTTGCGTAATTCTTGTTCCAAATGGTTTTCTAAGAACTTTTGTATTCTTTGAAAATTTTGATAAAACTAACGGTTTACGAGATATAAGCCATGTTTGGCATGTTATGATTTCCGTAAAAATTTTATTTAGGACAGATTTCAAATGAATGTGAAATCTCGATACACAAATATTTTAATAAATTTTCATTATTGCAAGTATCTGGTCAACCGGAAGTTTTACGAGAAATTACAAAGAATACAAATGCGTTTGAACTTGTCACCTGATAAGGCTTTCATAGATATTTTTTGAAAACGGTGACCGGAAATGTTACTTTCACTCTTAGCGACCGTACTTCCGGTTCGGAATTTGAAGAATATTTTGCGTAATTCTTGTTCCAAATGGTTTTCTAAGAACTTTTATATTCTTTGAAAATTTTGATAAAACTAACGGTTTACGAGATATAAAGTGATGTTTGGCATGTTATGATTTCCGTAAAAATTTTATTTAGGACAGATTTCAAATGAATGTGAAATCTCGATACACAAATATTTTAATAAATTTTCATTATTGCAAGTATCTGGTCAACCGGAAGTTTTACGAGAAATTACAAAGAATACAAATGCGTTTGAACTTGTCACCTGATAAGGCTTTCATAGATATTTTTTGAAAACGGTGACCGGAAATGTTACTTTCACTCTTAGCGACCGTACTTCCGGTTCGGATTTTGAAGAATATTTTGCGTAATTCTTGTTCCAAATGGTTTTCTAAGAACTTTTGTATTCTTTGAAAATTTTGATAAAACTAACGGTTTACGAGATATAAAGTGATGTTTGGCATGTTATGATTTCCGTAAAAATTTTATTTAGGACAGATTTCAAATGAATGTGAAATCTCGATACACAAATATTTTAATAAATTTTCATTATTGCAAGTATCTGGTCAACCGGAAGTTTTACGAGAAATTACAAAGAATACAAATGCGTTTGAACTTGTCACCTGATAAGGCTTTCATAGATATTTTTTGAAAACGGTGACCGGAAATGTTACTTTCACTCTTAGCGACCGTACTTCCGGTTCGGATTTTGAAGAATATTTTGCGTAATTCTTGTTCCAAATGGTTTTCTAAGAACTTTTGTATTCTTTGAAAATTTTGATAAAACTAACGGTTTACGAGATATAAAGTGATGTTTGGCATGTTATGATTTCCGTAAAAATTTTATTTAGGACAGATTTCAAATGAATGTGAAATCTCGATACACAAATATTTTAATAAATTTTCATTATTGCAAGTATCTGGTCAACCGGAAGTTTTACGAGAAATTACAAAGAATACAAATGCGTTTGAACTTGTCACCTGATAAGGCTTTCATAGATATTTTTTGAAAACGGTGACCGGAAATGTTACTTTCACTCTTAGCGACCGTACTTCCGGTTCGGATTTTGAAGAATATTTTGCGTAATTCTTGTTCCAAATGGTTTTCTAAGAACTTTTGTATTCTTTGAAAATTTTGATAAAACTAACGGTTTACGAGATATAAAGTGATGTTTGGCATGTTATGATTTCCGTAAAAATTTTATTTAGGACAGATTTCAAATGAATGTGAAATCTCGATACACAAATATTTTAATAAATTTTCATTATTGCAAGTATCTGGTCAACCGGAAGTTTTACGAGAAATTACAAAGAATACAAATGCGTTTGAACTTGTCACCTGATAAGGCTTTCATAGATATTTTTTGAAAACGGTGACCGGAAATGTTACTTTCACTCTTAGCGACCGTACTTCCGGTTCGGATTTTGAAGAATATTTTGCGTAATTCTTGTTCCAAATGGTTTTCTAAGAACTTTTGTATTCTTTGAAAATTTTGATAAAACTAACGGTTTACGAGATATAAGTGATGTTTGGTATGTTATGATTTCTGTAAAAATTTTATTTACGACAAATTTCAAATGAATGTGAAATCTCGATACACAAATATTTTAATAAATTTTCATTATTGCAAGTATCTGGTCAACCGGAAGTTTTACGAGAAATTACAAAGAATACAAATGCGTTTGTACTTGTCACCTGATAAGGCTTTCATAGATATTTTTTGAAAATGGTGACCGGAAATGTTACTTTCACTCTTAGCGACCGTACTTCCGGTTCGGATTTTGAAGAATATTTTGCGTAATTCTTGTTCCAAATGGTTTTCTAAGAACTTTTGTATTCTTTGAAAATTTTGATAAAACTAACGGTTTACGAGATATAAGCCATGTTTGGCATGTTATGATTTCCGTAAAAATTTTATTTAGGACAGATTTCAAATGAATGTGAAATCTCGATACACAAATATTTTAATAAATTTTCATTATTGCAAGTATCTGGTCAACCGGAAGTTTTACGAGAAATTACAAAGAATACAAATGCGTTTGTACTTGTCACCTGATAAGGCTTTCATAGATATTTTTTGAAAATGGTGACCGGAAATGTTACTTTCACTCTTAGCGACCGTACTTCCGGTTCGGATTTTGAAGAATATTTTGCGTAATTCTTGTTCCAAATGCTTTTCTAAGAACTTTTGTATTCTTTGAAAATTTTGATAAAACTAACGGTTTACGAGATATAAGTGATGTTTGGTATGTTATGATTTCTGTAAAAATTTTATTTACGACAAATTTCAAATGAATGTGAAATCTCGATAAACAAATATTTTAATAAATTTTCATTATTGCAAGTATCTGGTCAACCGGAAGTTTTACGAGAAATTACAAAGAATACAAATGCGTTTGTACTTGTCACCTGATAAGGCTTTCATAGATATTTTTTGAAAACGGTGACCGGAAATGTTACTTTCACTCTTAGCGACCGTACTTCCGGTTCGGATTTTGAAGAATATTTTGCGTAATTCTTGTTCCAAATGGTTTTCTAAGAACTTTTGTATTCTTTAAAAATTTTGATAAAACTAACGGTTTACGAGATATAAAGTGATGTTTGGCATGTTATGATTTCCGTAAAAATTTTATTTAGGACAGATTTCAAATGAATGTGAAATCTCGATACACAAATATTTTAATAAATTTTCATTATTGCAAGTATCTGGTCAACCGGAAGTTTTACGAGAAATTACAAAGAATACAAATGCGTTTGAACTTGTCACCTGATAAGGCTTTCATAGATATTTTTTGAAAACGGTGACCGGAAATGTTACTTTCACTCTTAGCGACCGTACTTCCGGTTCGGATTTTGAAGAATATTTTGCGTAATTCTTGTTCCAAATGGTTTTCTAAGAACTTTTGTATTCTTTGAAAATTTTGATAAAACTAACGGTTTACGAGATATAAGTGATGTTTGGTATGTTATGATTTCTGTAAAAATTTTATTTACGACAAATTTCAAATGAATGTGAAATCTCGATACACAAATATTTTAATAAATTTTCATTATTGCAAGTATCTGGTCAACCGGAAGTTTTACGAGAAATTACAAAGAATACAAATGCGTTTGTACTTGTCACCTGATAAGGCTTTCATAGATATTTTTTGAAAATGGTGACCGGAAATGTTACTTTCACTCTTAGCGACCGTACTTCCGGTTCGGATTTTGAAGAATATTTTGCGTAATTCTTGTTCCAAATGGTTTTCTAAGAACTTTTGTATTCTTTGAAAATTTTGATAAAACTAACGGTTTACGAGATATAAGCCATGTTTGGCATGTTATGATTTCCGTAAAAATTTTATTTAGGACAGATTTCAAATGAATGTGAAATCTCGATACACAAATATTTTAATAAATTTTCATTATTGCAAGTATCTGGTCAACCGGAAGTTTTACGAGAAATTACAAAGAATACAAATGCGTTTGTACTTGTCACCTGATAAGGCTTTCATAGATATTTTTTGAAAATGGTGACCGGAAATGTTACTTTCACTCTTAGCGACCGTACTTCCGGTTCGGATTTTGAAGAATATTTTGCGTAATTCTTGTTCCAAATGCTTTTCTAAGAACTTTTGTATTCTTTGAAAATTTTGATAAAACTAACGGTTTACGAGATATAAGTGATGTTTGGTATGTTATGATTTCTGTAAAAATTTTATTTACGACAAATTTCAAATGAATGTGAAATCTCGATAAACAAATATTTTAATAAATTTTCATTATTGCAAGTATCTGGTCAACCGGAAGTTTTACGAGAAATTACAAAGAATACAAATGCGTTTGTACTTGTCACCTGATAAGGCTTTCATAGATATTTTTTGAAAACGGTGACCGGAAATGTTACTTTCACTCTTAGCGACCGTACTTCCGGTTCGGATTTTGAAGAATATTTTGCGTAATTCTTGTTCCAAATGGTTTTCTAAGAACTTTTGTATTCTTTGAAAATTTTGATAAAACTAACGGTTTACGAGATATAAGCCATGTTTGGCATGTTATGATTTCCGTAAAAATTTTATTTAGGACAGATTTCAAATGAATGTGAAATCTCGATACACAAATATTTTAATAAATTTTCATTATTGCAAGTATCTGGTCAACCGGAAGTTTTACGAGAAATTACAAAGAATACAAATGCGTTTGAACTTGTCACCTGATAAGGCTTTCATAGATATTTTTTGAAAACGGTGACCGGAAATGTTACTTTCACTCTTAGCGACCGTACTTCCGGTTCGGATTTTGAAGAATATTTTGCGTAATTCTTGTTCCAAATGGTTTTCTAAGAACTTTTGTATTCTTTGAAAATTTTGATAAAACTAACGGTTTACGAGATATAAGTGATGTTTGGTATGTTATGATTTCTGTAAAAATTTTATTTACGACAAATTTCAAATGAATGTGAAATCTCGATACACAAATATTTTAATAAATTTTCATTATTGCAAGTATCTGGTCAACCGGAAGTTTTACGAGAAATTACAAAGAATACAAATGCGTTTGTACTTGTCACCTGATAAGGCTTTCATAGATATTTTTTGAAAATGGTGACCGGAAATGTTACTTTCACTCTTAGCGACCGTACTTCCGGTTCGGATTTTGAAGAATATTTTGCGTAATTCTTGTTCCAAATGGTTTTCTAAGAACTTTTGTATTCTTTGAAAATTTTGATAAAACTAACGGTTTACGAGATATAAGCCATGTTTGGCATGTTATGATTTCCGTAAAAATTTTATTTAGGACAGATTTCAAATGAATGTGAAATCTCGATACACAAATATTTTAATAAATTTTCATTATTGCAAGTATCTGGTCAACCGGAAGTTTTACGAGAAATTACAAAGAATACAAATGCGTTTGTACTTGTCACCTGATAAGGCTTTCATAGATATTTTTTGAAAATGGTGACCGGAAATGTTACTTTCACTCTTAGCGACCGTACTTCCGGTTCGGATTTTGAAGAATATTTTGCGTAATTCTTGTTCCAAATGCTTTTCTAAGAACTTTTGTATTCTTTGAAAATTTTGATAAAACTAACGGTTTACGAGATATAAGTGATGTTTGGTATGTTATGATTTCTGTAAAATTTTTATTTACGACAAATTTCAAATGAATGTGAAATCTCGATAAACAAATATTTTAATAAATTTTCATTATTGCAAGTATCTGGTCAACCGGAAGTTTTACGAGAAATTACAAAGAATACAAATGCGTTTGTACTTGTCACCTGATAAGGCTTTCATAGATATTTTTTGAAAACGGTGACCGGAAATGTTACTTTCACTCTTAGCGACCGTACTTCCGGTTCGGATTTTGAAGAATATTTTGCGTAATTCTTGTTCCAAATGGTTTTCTAAGAACTTTTGTATTCTTTGAAAATTTTGATAAAACTAACGGTTTACGAGATATAAGCCATGTTTGGCATGTTATGATTTCCGTAAAAATTTTATTTAGGACAGATTTCAAATGAATGTGAAATCTCGATACACAAATATTTTAATAAATTTTCATTATTGCAAGTATCTGGTCAACCGGAAGTTTTACGAGAAATTACAAAGAATACAAATGCGTTTGAACTTGTCACCTGATAAGGCTTTCATAGATATTTTTTGAAAACGGTGACCGGAAATGTTACTTTCACTCTTAGCGACCGTACTTCCGGTTCGGATTTTGAAGAATATTTTGCGTAATTCTTGTTCCAAATGGTTTTCTAAGAACTTTTGTATTCTTTGAAAATTTTGATAAAACTAACGGTTTACGAGATATAAAGTGATGTTTGGCATGTTATGATTTCCGTAAAAATTTTATTTAGGACAGATTTCAAATGAATGTGAAATCTCGATACACAAATATTTTAATAAATTTTCATTATTGCAAGTATCTGGTCAACCGGAAGTTTTACGAGAAATTACAAAGAATACAAATGCGTTTGAACTTGTCACCTGATAAGGCTTTCATAGATATTTTTTGAAAACGGTGACCGGAAATGTTACTTTCACTCTTAGCGACCGTACTTCCGGTTCGGATTTTGAAGAATATTTTGCGTAATTCTTGTTCCAAATGGTTTTCTAAGAACTTTTGTATTCTTTGAAAATTTTGATAAAACTAACGGTTTACGAGATATAAAGTGATGTTTGGCATGTTATGATTTCCGTAAAAATTTTATTTAGGACAGATTTCAAATGAATGTGAAATCTCGATACACAAATATTTTAATAAATTTTCATTATTGCAAGTATCTGGTCAACCGGAAGTTTTACGAGAAATTACAAAGAATACAAATGCGTTTGAACTTGTCACCTGATAAGGCTTTCATAGATATTTTTTGAAAACGGTGACCGGAAATGTTACTTTCACTCTTAGCGACCGTACTTCCGGTTCGGATTTTGAAGAATATTTTGCGTAATTCTTGTTCCAAATGGTTTTCTAAGAACTTTTGTATTCTTTGAAAATTTTGATAAAACTAACGGTTTACGAGATATAAGTGATGTTTGGTATGTTATGATTTCTGTAAAAATTTTATTTACGACAAATTTCAAATGAATGTGAAATCTCGATACACAAATATTTTAATAAATTTTCATTATTGCAAGTATCTGGTCAACCGGAAGTTTTACGAGAAATTACAAAGAATACAAATGCGTTTGTACTTGTCACCTGATAAGGCTTTCATAGATATTTTTTGAAAATGGTGACCGGAAATGTTACTTTCACTCTTAGCTACCGTACTTCCGGTTCGGATTTTGAAGAATATTTTGCGTAATTCTTGTTCCAAATGGTTTTCTAAGAACTTTTGTATTCTTTGAAAATTTTGATAAAACTAACGGTTTACGAGATATAAGCCATGTTTGGCATGTTATGATTTCCGTAAAAATTTTATTTAGGACAGATTTCAAATGAATGTGAAATCTCGATACACAAATATTTTAATAAATTTTCATTATTGCAAGTATCTGGTCAACCGGAAGTTTTACGAGAAATTACAAAGAATACAAATGCGTTTGAACTTGTCACCTGATAAGGCTTTCATAGATATTTTTTGAAAACGGTGACCGGAAATGTTACTTTCACTCTTAGCGACCGTACTTCCGGTTCGGATTTTGAAGAATATTTTGCGTAATTCTTGTTCCAAATGGTTTTCTAAGAACTTTTGTATTCTTTGAAAATTTTGATAAAACTAACGGTTTACGAGATATAAAGTGATGTTTGGCATGTTATGATTTCCGTAAAAATTTTATTTAGGACAGATTTCAAATGAATGTGAAATCTCGATACACAAATATTTTAATAAATTTTCATTATTGCAAGTATCTGGTCAACCGGAAGTTTTACGAGAAATTACAAAGAATACAAATGCGTTTGAACTTGTCACCTGATAAGGCTTTCATAGATATTTTTTGAAAACGGTGACCGGAAATGTTACTTTCACTCTTAGCGACCGTACTTCCGGTTCGGATTTTGAAGAATATTTTGCGTAATTCTTGTTCCAAATGGTTTTCTAAGAACTTTTGTATTCTTTGAAAATTTTGATAAAACTAACGGTTTACGAGATATAAGTGATGTTTGGTATGTTATGATTTCTGTAAAAATTTTATTTACGACAAATTTCAAATGAATGTGAAATCTCGATACACAAATATTTTAATAAATTTTCATTATTGCAAGTATCTGGTCAACCGGAAGTTTTACGAGAAATTACAAAGAATACAAATGCGTTTGTACTTGTCACCTGATAAGGCTTTCATAGATATTTTTTGAAAAGGGTGACCGGAAATGTTACTTTCACTCTTAGCGACCGTACTTCCGGTTCGGATTTTGAAGAATATTTTGCGTAATTCTTGTTCCAAATGGTTTTCTAAGAACTTTTGTATTCTTTGAAAATTTTGATAAAACTAACGGTTTACGAGATATAAGCGATGTTTGACATGTTATGATTTCTGTAAAAATTTTATTTACCACAAATTTCAAATGAATGTGAAATCTCGATAAACAAATATTTTAATAAATTTTCATTATTGCAAGTATCTGGTCAACCGGAAGTTTTACGAGAAATTACAAAGAATACAAATGCGTTTGTACTTGTCACCTGATAAGGCTTTCATAGATATTTTTTGAAAACGGTGACCGGAAATGTTACTTTCACTCTTAGCGACCGTACTTCCGGTTCGGATTTTGAAGAATATTTTGCGTAATTCTTGTTCCAAATGGTTTTCTAAGAACTTTTGTATTCTTTGAAAATTTTGATAAAACTAACGGTTTACGAGATATAAGCCATGTTTGGCATGTTATGATTTCCGTAAAAATTTTATTTAGGACAGATTTCAAATGAATGTGAAATCTCGATACACAAATATTTTAATAAATTTTCATTATTGCAAGTATCTGGTCAACCGGAAGTTTTACGAGAAATTACAAAGAATACAAATGCGTTTGTACTTGTCACCTGATAAGGCTTTCATAGATATTTTTTGAAAATGGTGACCGGAAATGTTACTTTCACTCTTAGCGACCGTACTTCCGGTTCGGATTTTGAAGAATATTTTGCGTAATTCTTGTTCCAAATGGTTTTCTAAGAACTTTTGTATTCTTTGAAAATTTTGATAAAACTAACGGTTTACGAGATATAAGTGATGTTTGGTATGTTATGATTTCTGTAAAAATTTTATTTACGACAAATTTCAAATGAATGTGAAATCTCGATAAACAAATATTTTAATAAATTTTCATTATTGCAAGTATCTGGTCAACCGGAAGTTTTACGAGAAATTACAAAGAATACAAATGCGTTTGTACTTGTCACCTGATAAGGCTTTCATAGATATTTTTTGAAAACGGTGACCGGAAATGTTACTTTCACTCTTAGCGACCGTACTTCCGGTTCGGATTTTGAAGAATATTTTGCGTAATTCTTGTTCCAAATGGTTTTCTAAGAACTTTTGTATTCTTTGAAAATTTTGATAAAACTAACGGTTTACGAGATATAAGCCATGTTTGGCATGTTATGATTTCCGTAAAAATTTTATTTAGGACAGATTTCAAATGAATGTGAAATCTCGATACACAAATATTTTAATAAATTTTCATTATTGCAAGTATCTGGTCAACCGGAAGTTTTACGAGAAATTACAAAGAATACAAATGCGTTTGTACTTGTCACCTGATAAGGCTTTCATAGATATTTTTTGAAAATGGTGACCGGAAATGTTACTTTCACTCTTAGCGACCGTACTTCCGGTTCGGATTTTGAAGAATATTTTGCGTAATTCTTGTTCCAAATGGTTTTCTAAGAACTTTTGTATTCTTTGAAAATTTTGATAAAACTAACGGTTTACGAGATATAAGTGATGTTTGGTATGTTATGATTTCTGTAAAAATTTTATTTACGACAAATTTCAAATGAATGTGAAATCTCGATACACAAATATTTTAATAAATTTTCATTATTGCAAGTATCTGGTCAACCGGAAGTTTTACGAGAAATTACAAAGAATACAAATGCGTTTGTACTTGTCACCTGATAAGGCTTTCATAGATATTTTTTGAAAACGGTGACCGGAAATGTTACTTTCACTCTTAGCGACCGTACTTCCGGTTCGGATTTTGAAGAATATTTTGCGTAATTCTTGTTCCAAATGGTTTTCTAAGAACTTTTGTATTCTTTGAAAATTTTGATAAAACTAACGGTTTACGAGATATAAGTGATGTTTGGTATGTTATGATTTCTGTAAAAATTTTATTTACGACAAATTTCAAATGAATGTGAAATCTCGATACACAAATATTTTAATAAATTTTCATTATTGCAAGTATCTGGTCAACCGGAAGTTTTACGAGAAATTACAAAGAATACAAATGCGTTTGTACTTGTCACCTGATAAGGCTTTCATAGATATTTTTTGAAAATGGTGACCGGAAATGTTACTTTCACTCTTAGCGACCGTACTTCCGGTTCGGATTTTGAAGAATATTTTGCGTAATTCTTGTTCCAAATGGTTTTCTAAGAACTTTTGTATTCTTTGAAAATTTTGATAAAACTAACGGTTTACGAGATATAAAGTGATGTTTGGTATGTTATGATTTCTGTAAAAATTTTATTTACGACAAATTTCAAATGAATGTGAAATCTCGATACACAAATATTTTAATAAATTTTCATTATTGCAAGTATCTGGTCAACCGGAAGTTTTACGAGAAATTACAAAGAATACAAATGCGTTTGAACTTGTCACCTGATAAGGCTTTCATAGATATTTTTTGAAAACGGTGACCGGAAATGTTACTTTCACTCTTAGCGACCGTACTTCCGGTTCGGATTTTGAAGAATATTTTGCGTAATTCTTGTTCCAAATGGTTTTCTAAGAACTTTTGTATTCTTTGAAAATTTTGATAAAACTAACGGTTTACGAGATATAAGTGATGTTTGGTATGTTATGATGTCTGTAAAAATTTTATTTACGACAAATTTCAAATGAATGTGAAATCTCGATACACAAATATTTTAATAAATTTTCATTATTGCAAGTATCTGGTCAACCGGAAGTTTTACGAGAAATTACAAAGAATACAAATGCGTTTGTACTTGTCACCTGATAAGGCTTTCATAGATATTTTTTGAAAATGGTGACCGGAAATGTTACTTTCACTCTTAGCGACCGTACTTCCGGTTCGGATTTTGAAGAATATTTTGCGTA
This sequence comes from Amphimallon solstitiale, assembly GCA_963170755.1. Lineage (NCBI taxonomy): Eukaryota > Metazoa > Arthropoda > Insecta > Coleoptera > Scarabaeidae > Amphimallon > Amphimallon solstitiale. The sequence continues at coordinate 150,541,542 of OY720679.1, forward strand.
ATTCTTGTTCCAAATGGTTTTCTAAGAACTTTTGTATTCTTTGAAAATTTTGATAAAACTAACGGTTTACGAGATATAAGCGATGTTTGACATGTTATGATTTCTGTAAAAATTTTATTTACCACAAATTTCAAATGAATGTGAAATCTCGATAAACAAATATTTTAATAAATTTTCATTATTGCAAGTATCTGGTCAACCGGAAGTTTTACGAGAAATTACAAAGAATACAAATGCGTTTGTACTTGTCACCTGATAAGGCTTTCATAGATATTTTTTGAAAACGGTGACCGGAAATGTTACTTTCACTCTTAGCGACCGTACTTCCGGTTCGGATTTTGAAGAATATTTTGCGTAATTCTTGTTCCAAATGGTTTTCTAAGAACTTTTGTATTCTTTGAAAATTTTGATAAAACTAACGGTTTACGAGATATAAGCCATGTTTGGCATGTTATGATTTCCGTAAAAATTTTATTTAGGACAGATTTCAAATGAATGTGAAATCTCGATACACAAATATTTTAATAAATTTTCATTATTGCAAGTATCTGGTCAACCGGAAGTTTTACGAGAAATTACAAAGAATACAAATGCGTTTGTACTTGTCACCTGATAAGGCTTTCATAGATATTTTTTGAAAACGGTGACCGGAAATGTTACTTTCACTCTTAGCGACCGTACTTCCGGTTCGGATTTTGAAGAATATTTTGCGTAATTCTTGTTCCAAATGGTTTTCTAAGAACTTTTGTATTCTTTGAAAATTTTGATAAAACTAACGGTTTACGAGATATAAGCCATGTTTGGCATGTTATGATTTCCGTAAAAATTTTATTTAGGACAGATTTCAAATGAATGTGAAATCTCGATACACAAATATTTTAATAAATTTTCATTATTGCAAGTATCTGGTCAACCGGAAGTTTTACGAGAAATTACAAAGAATACAAATGCGTTTGTACTTGTCACCTGATAAGGCTTTCATAGATATTTTTTGAAAATGGTGACCGGAAATGTTACTTTCACTCTTAGCGACCGTACTTCCGGTTCGGATTTTGAAGAATATTTTGCGTAATTCTTGTTCCAAATGGTTTTCTAAGAACTTTTGTATTCTTTGAAAATTTTGATAAAACTAACGGTTTACGAGATATAAAGTGATGTTTGGCATGTTATGATTTCCGTAAAAATTTTATTTAGGACAGATTTCAAATGAATGTGAAATCTCCATACACAAATATTTTAATAAATTTTCATTATTGCAAGTATCTGGTCAACCGGAAGTTTTACGAGAAATTACAAAGAATACAAATGCGTTTGAACTTGTCACCTGATAAGGCTTTCATAGATATTTTTTGAAAACGGTGACCGGAAATGTTACTTTCACTCTTAGCGACCGTACTTCCGGTTCGGATTTTGAAGAATATTTTGCGTAATTCTTGTTCCAAATGGTTTTCTAAGAACTTTTGTATTCTTTGAAAATTTTGATAAAACTAACGGTTTACGAGATATAAAGTGATGTTTGGCATGTTATGATTTCCGTAAAAATTTTATTTAGGACAGATTTCAAATGAATGTGAAATCTCGATACACAAATATTTTAATAAATTTTCATTATTGCAAGTATCTGGTCAACCGGAAGTTTTACGAGAAATTACAAAGAATACAAATGCGTTTGAACTTGTCACCTGATAAGGCTTTCATAGATATTTTTTGAAAACGGTGACCGGAAATGTTACTTTCACTCTTAGCGACCGTACTTCCGGTTCGGATTTTGAAGAATATTTTGCGTAATTCTTGTTCCAAATGGTTTTCTAAGAACTTTTGTATTCTTTGAAAATTTTGATAAAACTAACGGTTTACGAGATATAAGTGATGTTTGGTATGTTATGATTTCTGTAAAAATTTTATTTACGACAAATTTCAAATGAATGTGAAATCTCGATACACAAATATTTTAATAAATTTTCATTATTGCAAGTATCTGGTCAACCGGAAGTTTTACGAGAAATTACAAAGAATACAAATGCGTTTGTACTTGTCACCTGATAAGGCTTTCATAGATATTTTTTGAAAATGGTGACCGGAAATGTTACTTTCACTCTTAGCGACCGTACTTCCGGTTCGGATTTTGAAGAATATTTTGCGTAATTCTTGTTCCAAATGGTTTTCTAAGAACTTTTGTATTCTTTGAAAATTTTGATAAAACTAACGGTTTACGAGATATAAGCCATGTTTGGCATGTTATGATTTCCGTAAAAATTTTATTTAGGACAGATTTCAAATGAATGTGAAATCTCGATACACAAATATTTTAATAAATTTTCATTATTGCAAGTATCTGGTCAACCGGAAGTTTTACGAGAAATTACAAAGAATACAAATGCGTTTGAACTTGTCACCTGATAAGGCTTTCATAGATATTTTTTGAAAACGGTGACCGGAAATGTTACTTTCACTCTTAGCGACCGTACTTCCGGTTCGGATTTTGAAGAATATTTTGCGTAATTCTTGTTCCAAATGGTTTTCTAAGAACTTTTGTATTCTTTGAAAATTTTGATAAAACTAACGGTTTACGAGATATAAAGTGATGTTTGGCATGTTATGATTTCCGTAAAAATTTTATTTAGGACAGATTTCAAATGAATGTGAAATCTCGATACACAAATATTTTAATAAATTTTCATTATTGCAAGTATCTGGTCAACCGGAAGTTTTACGAGAAATTACAAAGAATACAAATGCGTTTGAACTTGTCACCTGATAAGGCTTTCATAGATATTTTTTGAAAACGGTGACCGGAAATGTTACTTTCACTCTTAGCGACCGTACTTCCGGTTCGGATTTTGAAGAATATTTTGCGTAATTCTTGTTCCAAATGGTTTTCTAAGAACTTTTGTATTCTTTGAAAATTTTGATAAAACTAACGGTTTACGAGATATAAGTGATGTTTGGTATGTTATGATTTCTGTAAAAATTTTATTTACGACAAATTTCAAATGAAAGTGAAATCTCGATACACAAATATTTTAATAAATTTTCATTATTGCAAGTATCTGGTCAACCGGAAGTTTTACGAGAAATTACAAAGAATACAAATGCGTTTGTACTTGTCACCTGATAAGGCTTTCATAGATATTTTTTGAAAATGGTGACCGGAAATGTTACTTTCACTCTTAGCGACCGTACTTCCGGTTCGGATTTTGAAGAATATTTTGCGTAATTCTTGTTCCAAATGGTTTTCTAAGAACTTTTGTATTCTTTGAAAATTTTGATAAAACTAACGGTTTACGAGATATAAGCGATGTTTGACATGTTATGATTTCTGTAAAAATTTTATTTACCACAAATTTCAAATGAATGTGAAATCTCGATAAACAAATATTTTAATAAATTTTCATTATTGCAAGTATCTGGTCAACCGGAAGTTTTACGAGAAATTACAAAGAATACAAATGCGTTTGTACTTGTCACCTGATAAGGCTTTCATAGATATTTTTTGAAAACGGTGACCGGAAATGTTACTTTCACTCTTAGCGACCGTACTTCCGGTTCGGATTTTGAAGAATATTTTGCGTAATTCTTGTTCCAAATGGTTTTCTAAGAACTTTTGTATTCTTTGAAAATTTTGATAAAACTAACGGTTTACGAGATATAAGCCATGTTTGGCATGTTATGATTTCCGTAAAAATTTTATTTAGGACAGATTTCAAATGAATGTGAAATCTCGATACACAAATATTTTAATAAATTTTCATTATTGCAAGTATCTGGTCAACCGGAAGTTTTACGAGAAATTACAAAGAATACAAATGCGTTTGTACTTGTCACCTGATAAGGCTTTCATAGATATTTTTTGAAAATGGTGACCGGAAATGTTACTTTCACTCTTAGCGACCGTACTTCCGGTTCGGATTTTGAAGAATATTTTGCGTAATTCTTGTTCCAAATGGTTTTCTAAGAACTTTTGTATTCTTTGAAAATTTTGATAAAACTAACGGTTTACGAGATATAAGTGATGTTTGGTATGTTATGATTTCTGTAAAAATTTTATTTACGACAAATTTCAAATGAATGTGAAATCTCGATAAACAAATATTTTAATAAATTTTCATTATTGCAAGTATCTGGTCAACCGGAAGTTTTACGAGAAATTACAAAGAATACAAATGCGTTTGTACTTGTCACCTGATAAGGCTTTCATAGATATTTTTTGAAAACGGTGACCGGAAATGTTACTTTCACTCTTAGCGACCGTACTTCCGGTTCGGATTTTGAAGAATATTTTGCGTAATTCTTGTTCCAAATGGTTTTCTAAGAACTTTTGTATTCTTTGAAAATTTTGATAAAACTAACGGTTTACGAGATATAAGCCATGTTTGGCATGTTATGATTTCCGTAAAAATTTTATTTAGGACAGATTTCAAATGAATGTGAAATCTCGATACACAAATATTTTAATAAATTTTCATTATTGCAAGTATCTGGTCAACCGGAAGTTTTACGAGAAATTACAAAGAATACAAATGCGTTTGTACTTGTCACCTGATAAGGCTTTCATAGATATTTTTTGAAAATGGTGACCGGAAATGTTACTTTCACTCTTAGCGACCGTACTTCCGGTTCGGATTTTGAAGAATATTTTGCGTAATTCTTGTTCCAAATGGTTTTCTAAGAACTTTTGTATTCTTTGAAAATTTTGATAAAACTAACGGTTTACGAGATATAAGTGATGTTTGGTATGTTATGATTTCTGTAAAAATTTTATTTACGACAAATTTCAAATGAATGTGAAATCTCGATACACAAATATTTTAATAAATTTTCATTATTGCAAGTATCTGGTCAACCGGAAGTTTTACGAGAAATTACAAAGAATACAAATGCGTTTGTACTTGTCACCTGATAAGGCTTTCATAGATATTTTTTGAAAACGGTGACCGGAAATGTTACTTTCACTCTTAGCGACCGTACTTCCGGTTCGGATTTTGAAGAATATTTTGCGTAATTCTTGTTCCAAATGGTTTTCTAAGAACTTTTGTATTCTTTGAAAATTTTGATAAAACTAACGGTTTACGAGATATAAGTGATGTTTGGTATGTTATGATTTCTGTAAAAATTTTATTTACGACAAATTTCAAATGAATGTGAAATCTCGATACACAAATATTTTAATAAATTTTCATTATTGCAAGTATCTGGTCAACCGGAAGTTTTACGAGAAATTACAAAGAATACAAATGCGTTTGTACTTGTCACCTGATAAGGCTTTCATAGATATTTTTTGAAAACGGTGACCGGAAATGTTACTTTCACTCTTAGCGACCGTACTTCCGGTTCGGATTTTGAAGAATATTTTGCGTAATTCTTGTTCCAAATGGTTTTCTAAGAACTTTTGTATTCTTTGAAAATTTTGATAAAACTAACGGTTTACGAGATATAAGTGATGTTTGGTATGTTATGATTTCTGTAAAAATTTTATTTACGACAAATTTCAAATGAATGTGAAATCTCGATACACAAATATTTTAATAAATTTTCATTATTGCAAGTATCTGGTCAACCGGAAGTTTTACGAGAAATTACAAAGAATACAAATGCGTTTGAACTTGTCACCTGATAAGGCTTTCATAGATATTTTTTGAAAACGGTGACCGGAAATGTTACTTTCACTCTTAGCGACCGTACTTCCGGTTCGGATTTTGAAGAATATTTTGCGTAATTCTTGTTCCAAATGGTTTTCTAAGAACTTTTGTATTCTTTGAAAATTTTGATAAAACTAACGGTTTACGAGATATAAAGTGATGTTTGGCATGTTATGATTTCCGTAAAAATTTTATTTAGGACAGATATCAAATGAATGTGAAATCTCGATACACAAATATTTTAATAAATTTTCATTATTGCAAGTATCTGGTCAACCGGAAGTTTTACGAGAAATTACAAAGAATACAAATGCGTTTGTACTTGTCACCTGATAAGGCTTTCATAGATATTTTTTGAAAACGGTGACCGGAAATGTTACTTTCACTCTTAGCGACCGTACTTCCGGTTCGGATTTTGAAGAATATTTTGCGTAATTCTTGTTCCAAATGGTTTTCTAAGAACTTTTGTATTCTTTGAAAATTTTGATAAAACTAACGGTTTACGAGATATAAAGTGATGTTTGGCATGTTATGATTTCCGTAAAAATTTTATTTAGGACAGATTTCAAATGAATGTGAAATCTCGATACACAAATATTTTAATAAATTTTCATTATTGCAAGTATCTGGTCAACCGGAAGTTTTACGAGAAATTACAAAGAATACAAATGCGTTTGTACTTGTCACCTGATAAGGCTTTCATAGATATTTGTTGAAAATGGTGACCGGAAATGTTACTTTCACTCTTAGCGACCGTACTTCCGGTTCGGATTTTGAAGAATATTTTGCGTAATTCTTGTTCCAAATGGTTTTCTAAGAACTTTTGTATTCTTTGAAAATTTTGATAAAACTAACGGTTTACGAGATATAAGCCATGTTTGGCATGTTATGATTTCCGTAAAAATTTTATTTAGGACAGATTTCAAATGAATGTGAAATCTCGATACACAAATATTTTAATAAATTTTCATTATTGCAAGTATCTGGTCAACCGGAAGTTTTACGAGAAATTACAAAGAATACAAATGCGTTTGTACTTGTCACCTGATAAGGCTTTCATAGATATTTTTTGAAAATGGTGACCGGAAATGTTACTTTCACTCTTAGCGACCGTACTTCCGGTTCGGATTTTGAAGAATATTTTGCGTAATTCTTGTTCCAAATGGTTTTCTAAGAACTTTTGTATTCTTTGAAAATTTTGATAAAACTAACGGTTTACGAGATATAAGTGATGTTTGGTATGTTATGATTTCTGTAAAAATTTTATTTACGACAAATTTCAAATGAATGTGAAATCTCGATAAACAAATATTTTAATAAATTTTCATTATTGCAAGTATCTGGTCAACCGGAAGTTTTACGAGAAATTACAAAGAATACAAATGCGTTTGTACTTGTCACCTGATAAGGCTTTCATAGATATTTTTTGAAAACGGTGACCGGAAATGTTACTTTCACTCTTAGCGACCGTACTTCCGGTTCGGATTTTGAAGAATATTTTGCGTAATTCTTGTTCCAAATGGTTTTCTAAGAACTTTTGTATTCTTTGAAAATTTTGATAAAACTAACGGTTTACGAGATATAAGCCATGTTTGGCATGTTATGATTTCCGTAAAAATTTTATTTAGGACAGATTTCAAATGAATGTGAAATCTCGATACACAAATATTTTAATAAATTATCATTATTGCAAGTATCTGGTCAACCGGAAGTTTTACGAGAAATTACAAAGAATACAAATGCGTTTGAACTTGTCACCTGATAAGGCTTTCATAGATATTTTTTGAAAACGGTGACCGGAAATGTTACTTTCACTCTTAGCGACCGTACTTCCGGTTCGGAATTTGAAGAATATTTTGCGTAATTCTTGTTCCAAATGGTTTTCTAAGAACTTTTATATTCTTTGAAAATTTTGATAAAACTAACGGTTTACGAGATATAAGTGATGTTTGGTATGTTATGATTTCTGTAAAAATTTTATTTACGACAAATTTCAAATGAATGTGAAATCTCGATACACAAATATTTTAATAAATTTTCATTATTGCAAGTATCTGGTCAACCGGAAGTTTTACGAGAAATTACAAAGAATACAAATGCGTTTGAACTTGTCACCTGATAAGGCTTTCATAGATATTTTTTGAAAACGGTGACCGGAAATGTTACTTTCACTCTTAGCGACCGTACTTCCGGTTCGGATTTTGAAGAATATTTTGCGTAATTCTTGTTCCAAATGGTTTTCTAAGAACTTTTGTATTCTTTGAAAATTTTGATAAAACTAACGGTTTACGAGATATAAAGTGATGTTTGGCATGTTATGATTTCCGTAAAAATTTTATTTAGGACAGATTTCAAATGAATGTGAAATCTCGATACACAAATATTTTAATAAATTTTCATTATTGCAAGTATCTGGTCAACCGGAAGTTTTACGAGAAATTACAAAGAATACAAATGCGTTTGAACTTGTCACCTGATAAGGCTTTCATAGATATTTTTTGAAAACGGTGACCGGAAATGTTACTTTCACTCTTAGCGACCGTACTTCCGGTTCGGATTTTGAAGAATATTTTGCGTAATTCTTGTTCCAAATGGTTTTCTAAGAACTTTTGTATTCTTTGAAAATTTTGATAAAACTAACGGTTTACGAGATATAAGTGATGTTTGGCATGTTATGATTTCCGTAAAAATTTTATTTAGGACAGATTTCAAATGAATGTGAAATCTCGATACACAAATATTTTAATAAATTTTCATTATTGCAAGTATCTGGTCAACCGGAAGTTTTACGAGAAATTACAAAGAATACAAATGCGTTTGTACTTGTCACCTGATAAGGCTTTCATAGATATTTTTTGAAAATGGTGACCGGAAATGTTACTTTCACTCTTAGCGACCGTACTTCCGGTTCGGATTTTGAAGAATATTTTGCCTAATTCTTGTTCCAAATGGTTTTCTAAGCACTTTTGTATTCCTTGAAAATTTTGATAAAACTAACGGTTTACGAGATATAAGCGATGTTTGACATGTTATGATTTCTGTAAAAATTTTATTTACCACAAATTTCAAATGAATGTGAAATCTCGATAAACAAATATTTTAATAAATTTTCATTATTGCAAGTATCTGGTCAACCGGAAGTTTTACGAGAAATTACAAAGAATACAAATGCGTTTGTACTTGTCACCTGATAAGGCTTTCATAGATATTTTTTGAAAACGGTGACCGGAGATGTTACTTTCACTCTTAGCGACCGTACTTCCGGTTCGGATTTTGAAGAATATTTTGCGTATTTCTTGTTCCAAATGGTTTTCTAAGAACTTTTGTATTCTTTGAAAATTTTGATAAAACTAACGGTTTACGAGATATAAGCCATGTTTGGCATGTTATGATTTCCGTAAAAATTTTATTTACGACAAATTTCAAATGAATGTGAAATCTCGATAAACAAATATTTTAATAAATTTTCATTATTGCAAGTATCTGGTCAACCGGAAGTTTTACGAGAAATTACAAAGAATACAAATGCGTTTGTACTTGTCACCTGATAAGGCTTTCATAGATATTTTTTGAAAAAGGTGACCGGAAATGTTACTTTCACTCTTAGCGACCGTACTTCCGGTTCGGATTTTGAAGAATATTTTGCGTAATTCTTGTTCCAAATGGTTTTCTAAGAACTTTTGTATTCTTTGAAAATTTTGATAAAACTAACGGTTTACGAGATATAAGCCATGTTTGGCATGTTATGATTTCCGTAAAAATTTTATTTAGGACAGATTTCAAATGAATGTGAAATCTCGATACACAAATATTTTAATAAATTTTCATTATTGCAAGTATCTGGTCAACCGGAAGTTTTACGAGAAATTACAAAGAATACAAATGCGTTTGTACTTGTCACCTGATAAGGCTTTCATAGATATTTTTTGAAAAAGGTGACCGGAAATGTTACTTTCACTCTTAGCGACCGTACTTCCGGTTCGGATTTTGAAGAATATTTTGCGTAATTCTTGTTCCAAATGGTTTTCTAAGAACTTTTGTATTCTTTGAAAATTTTGATAAAACTAACGGTTTACGAGATATAAGTGATGTTTGGTATGTTATGATTTCTGTAAAAATTTTATTTACGACAAATTTCAAATGAATGTGAAATCTCGATAAACAAATATTTTAATAAATTTTCATTATTGCAAGTATCTGGTCAACCGGAAGTTTTACGAGAAATTACAAAGAATACAAATGCGTTTGTACTTGTCACCTGATAAGGCTTTCATAGATATTTTTTGAAAACGGTGACCGGAAATGTTACTTTCACTCTTAGCGACCGTACTTCCGGTTCGGATTTTGAAGAATATTTTGCGTAATTCTTGTTCCAAATGGTTTTCTAAGAACTTTTGTATTCTTTGAAAATTTTGATAAAACTAACGGTTTACGAGATATAAGCCATGTTTGGCATGTTATGATTTCCGTAAAAATTTTATTTAGGACAGATTTCAAATGAATGTGAAATCTCGATACACAAATATTTTAATAAATTTTCATTATTGCAAGTATCTGGTCAACCGGAAGTTTTACGAGAAATTACAAAGAATACAAATGCGTTTGTACTTGTCACCTGATAAGGCTTTCATAGATATTTTTTGAAAACGGTGACCGGAAATGTTACTTTCACTCTTAGCGACCGTACTTCCGGTTCGGATTTTGAAGAATATTTTGCGTAATTCTTGTTCCAAATGGTTTTCTAAGAACTTTTGTATTCTTTGAAAATTTTGATAAAACTAACGGTTTACGAGATATAAGCCATGTTTGGCATGTTATGATTTCCGTAAAAATTTTATTTAGGACAGATTTCAAATGAATGTGAAATCTCGATACACAAATATTTTAATAAATTTTCATTATTGCAAGTATCTGGTCAACCGGAAGTTTTACGAGAAATTACAAAGAATACAAATGCGTTTGTACTTGTCACCTGATAAGGCTTTCATAGATATTTTTTGAAAATGGTGACCGGAAATGTTACTTTCACTCTTAGCGACCGTACTTCCGGTTCGGATTTTGAAGAATATTTTGCGTAATTCTTGTTCCAAATGGTTCTCTAAGAACTTTTGTATTCTTTGAAAATTTTGATAAAACTAACGGTTTACGAGATATAAAGTGATGTTTGGCATGTTATGATTTCTGTAAAAATTTTATTTAGGACAGATTTCAAATGAATGTGAAATCTCGATACACAAATATTTTAATAAATTTTCATTATTGCAAGTATCTGGTCAACCGGAAGTTTTACGAGAAATTACAAAGAATACAAATGCGTTTGAACTTGTCACCTGATAAGGCTTTCATAGATATTTTTTGAAAACGGTGACCGGAAATGTTACTTTCACTCTTAGCGACCGTACTTCCGGTTCGGATTTTGAAGAATATTTTGCGTAATTCTTGTTCCAAATGGTTTTCTAAGAACTTTTGTATTCTTTGAAAATTTTGATAAAACTAACGGTTTACGAGATATAAAGTGATGTTTGGCATGTTATGATTTCCGTAAAAATTTTATTTAGGACAGATTTCAAATGAATGTGAAATCTCGATACACAAATATTTTAATAAATTTTCATTATTGCAAGTATCTGGTCAACCGGAAGTTTTACGAGAAATTACAAAGAATACAAATGCGTTTGAACTTGTCACCTGATAAGGCTTTCATAGATATTTTTTGAAAACGGTGACCGGAAATGTTACTTTCACTCTTAGCGACCGTACTTCCGGTTCGGATTTTGAAGAATATTTTGCGTAATTCTTGTTCCAAATGGTTTTCTAAGAACTTTTGTATTCTTTGAAAATTTTGATAAAACTAACGGTTTACGAGATATAAGTGATGTTTGGTATGTTATGATTTCTGTAAAAATTTTATTTACGACAAATTTCAAATGAATGTGAAATCTCGATACACAAATATTTTAATAAATTTTCATTATTGCAAGTATCTGGTCAACCGGAAGTTTTACGAGAAATTACAAAGAATACAAATGCGTTTGTACTTGTCACCTGATAAGGCTTTCATAGATATTTTTTGAAAATGGTGACCGGAAATGTTACTTTCACTCTTAGCGACCGTACTTCCGGTTCGGATTTTGAAGAATATTTTGCGTAATTCTTGTTCCAAATGGTTTTCTAAGAACTTTTGTATTCTTTGAAAATTTTGATAAAACTAACGGTTTACGAGATATAAAGTGATGTTTGGCATGTTATGATTTCCGTAAAAATTTTATTTAGGACAGATTTCAAATGAATGTGAAATCTCGATACACAAATATTTTAATAAATTTTCATTATTGCAAGTATCTGGTCAACCGGAAGTTTTACGAGAAATTACAAAGAATACAAATGCGTTTGAACTTGTCACCTGATAAGGCTTTCATAGATATTTTTTGAAAACGGTGACCGGAAATGTTACTTTCACTCTTAGCGACCGTACTTCCGGTTCGGATTTTGAAGAATATTTTGCGTAATTCTTGTTCCAAATGGTTTTCTAAGAACTTTTGTATTCTTTGAAAATTTTGATAAAACTAACGGTTTACGAGATATAAGTGATGTTTGGTATGTTATGATTTCTGTAAAAATTTTATTTAGGACAGATTTCAAATGAATGTGAAATCTCGATACACAAATATTTTAATAAATTTTCATTATTGCAAGTATCTGGTCAACCGGAAGTTTTACGAGAAATTACAAAGAATACAAATGCGTTTGTACTTGTCACCTGATAAGGCTTTCATAGATATTTTTTGAAAATGGTGACCGGAAATGTTACTTTCACTCTTAGCGACCGTACTTCCGGTTCGGATTTTGAAGAATATTTTGCGTAATTCTTGTTCCAAATGGTTTTCTAAGAACTTTTGTATTCTTTGAAAATTTTGATAAAACTAACGGTTTACGAGATATAAGCGATGTTTGACATGTTATGATTTCTGTAAAAATTTTATTTACCACAAATTTCAAATGAATGTGAAATCTCGATAAACAAATATTTTAATAAATTTTCATTATTGCAAGTATCTGGTCAACCGGAAGTTTTACGAGAAATTACAAAGAATACAAATGCGTTTGTACTTGTCACCTGATAAGGCTTTCATAGATATTTTTTGAAAACGGTGACCGGAAATGTTACTTTCACTCTTAGCGACCGTACTTCCGGTTCGGATTTTGAAGAATATTTTGCGTAATTCTTGTTCCAAATGGTTTTCTAAGAACTTTTGTATTCTTTGAAAATTTTGATAAAACTAACGGTTTACGAGATATAAGCCATGTTTGGCATGTTATGATTTCCGTAAAAATTTTATTTAGGACAGATTTCAAATGAATGTGAAATCTCGATACACAAATATTTTAATAAATTTTCATTATTGCAAGTATCTGGTCAACCGGAAGTTTTACGAGAAATTACAAAGAATACAAATGCGTTTGTACTTGTCACCTGATAAGGCTTTCATAGATATTTTTTGAAAATGGTGACCGGAAATGTTACTTTCACTCTTAGCGACCGTACTTCCGGTTCGGATTTTGAAGAATATTTTGCGTAATTCTTGTTCCAAATGGTTTTCTAAGAACTTTTGTATTCTTTGAAAATTTTGATAAAACTAACGGTTTACGAGATATAAGCCATGTTTGGCATGTTATGATTTCTGTAAAAATTTTATTTACGACAAATTTCAAATGAATGTGAAATCTCGATACACAAATATTTTAATAAATTTTCATTATTGCAAGTATCTGGTCAACCGGAAGTTTTACGAGAAATTACAAAGAATACAAATGCGTTTGTACTTGTCACCTGATAAGGCTTTCATAGATATTTTTTGAAAATGGTGACCGGAAATGTTACTTTCACTCTTAGCGACCGTACTTCCGGTTCGGATTTTGAAGAATATTTTGCGTAATTCTTGTTCCAAATGGTTTTCTAAGAACTTTTGTATTCTTTGAAAATTTTGATAAAACTAACGGTTTACGAGATATAAGTGATGTTTGGTATGTTATGATTTCTGTAAAAATTTTATTTACGACAAATTTCAAATGAATGTGAAATCTCGATAAACAAATATTTTAATAAATTTTCATTATTGCAAGTATCTGGTCAACCGGAAGTTTTACGAGAAATTACAAAGAATACAAATGCGTTTGTACTTGTCACCTGATAAGGCTTTCATAGATATTTTTTGAAAACGGTGACCGGAAATGTTACTTTCACTCTTAGCGACCGTACTTCCGGTTCGGATTTTGAAGAATATTTTGCGTAATTCTTGTTCCAAATGGTTTTCTAAGAACTTTTGTATTCTTTGAAAATTTTGATAAAACTAACGGTTTACGAGATATAAGCCATGTTTGGCATGTTATGATTTCCGTAAAAATTTTATTTAGGACAGATTTCAAATGAATGTGAAATCTCGATACACAAATATTTTAATAAATTTTCATTATTGCAAGTATCTGGTCAACCGGAAGTTTTACGAGAAATTACAAAGAATACAAATGCGTTTGTACTTGTCACCTGATAAGGCTTTCATAGATATTTTTTGAAAATGGTGACCGGAAATGTTACTTTCACTCTTAGCGACCGTACTTCCGGTTCGGATTTTGAAGAATATTTTGCGTAATTCTTGTTCCAAATGGTTTTCTAAGAACTTTTGTATTCTTTGAAAATTTTGATAAAACTAACGGTTTACGAGATATAAGTGATGTTTGGTATGTTATGATTTCTGTAAAAATTTTATTTACGACAAATTTCAAATGAATGTGAAATCTCGATAAACAAATATTTTAATAAATTTTCATTATTGCAAGTATCTGGTCAACCGGAAGTTTTACGAGAAATTACAAAGAATACAAATGCGTTTGTACTTGTCACCTGATAAGGCTTTCATAGATATTTTTTGAAAACGGTGACCGGAAATGTTACTTTCACTCTTAGCGACCGTACTTCCGGTTCGGATTTTGAAGAATATTTTGCGTAATTCTTGTTCCAAATGGTTTTCTAAGAACTTTTGTATTCTTTGAAAATTTTGATAAAACTAACGGTTTACGAGATATAAAGTGATGTTTGGCATGTTATGATTTCCGTAAAAATTTTATTTAGGACAGATTTCAAATGAATGTGAAATCTCGATACACAAATATTTTAATAAATTTTCATTATTGCAAGTATCTGGTCAACCGGAAGTTTTACGAGAAATTACAAAGAATACAAATGCGTTTGAACTTGTCACCTGATAAGGCTTTCATAGATATTTTTTGAAAACGGTGACCGGAAATGTTACTTTCACTCTTAGCGACCGTACTTCCGGTTCGGATTTTGAAGAATATTTTGCGTAATTCTTGTTCCAAATGGTTTTCTAAGAACTTTTGTATTCTTTGAAAATTTTGATAAAACTAACGGTTTACGAGATATAAGTGATGTTTGGTATGTTATGATTTCTGTAAAAATTTTATTTAGGACAAATTTCAAATGAATGTGAAATCTCGATACACAAATATTTTAATAAATTTTCATTATTGCAAGTATCTGGTCAACCGGAAGTTTTACGAGAAATTACAAAGAATACAAATATGTACGTATGTAATTGTCACCTGATAAGGCTTTCATAGATATTTTTTGATAATGGTGACCGGAAATGTTACTTTCACTCTTAGCGACCGTACTTCCGGTTCGGATTTTGAAGAATATTTTGCGTAATTCTTGTTCCAAATGGTTTTCTAAGAACTTTTGTATTCTTTGAAAACTTTGATAAAACTAACGGTTTACGAGATATAAAGTGATGTTTGGTATGTTATGATTTCTGTAAAAATTTTATTTACGACAAATTTCAAATGAATGTGAAATCTGGATACACAAATATTTTAATAAATTTTCATTATTGCAAGTATCTGGTCAACCGGAAGTTTTACGAGAAATTACAAAGAATACAAATATGTACGTATGTAATTGTCACCTGATAAGGCTTTCATAGATATTTTTTGATAATGGTGACCGGAAATGTTACTTTCACTCTTAGCGACCGTACTTCCGGTTCGGATTTTGAAGAATATTTTGCGTAATTCTTGTTCCAAATGGTTTTCTAAGAACTTTTGTATTCTTTGAAAACTTTGATAAAACTAACGGTTTACGAGATATAAAGTGATGTTTGGTATGTTATGATTTCTGTAAAAATTTTATTTACGACAAATTTCAAATGAATGTGAAATCTCGATACACAAATATTTTAATAAATTTTCATTATTGCAAGTATCTGGTCAACCGGAAGTTTTACGAGAAATTACAAAGAATACAAATATGTACGTATGTAATTGTCACCTGATAAGGCTTTCATAGATATTTTTTGATAATGGTGACCGGAAATGTTACTTTCACTCTTACCGACCGTACTTCCGGTTCGGATTTTGAAGAATATTTTGCGTAATTCTTGTTCCAAATGGTTTTCTAAGAACTTTTGTATTCTTTGAAAATTTTGATAAAACTAACGGTTTACGAGATATAAAGTGATGTTTGGTATGTTATGATTTCTGTAAAAATTTTATTTACGACAAATTTCAAATGAATGTGAAATCTGGATACACAAATATTTTAATAAATTTTCATTATTGCAAGTATCTGGTCAACCGGAAGTTTTACGAGAAATTACAAAGAATACAAATGCGTTTGTACTTGTCACCTGATAAGGCTTTCATAGATATTTTTTGATAATGGTGACCGGAAATGTTACTTTCACTCTTAGCGACCGTACTTCCGGTTCGGATTTTGAAGAATATTTTGCGTAATTCTTGTTCCAAATGGTTTTCTAAGAACTTTTGTATTCTTTGAAAATTTTGATAAAACTAACGGTTTACGAGATATTAGTGATGTTTGGTATGTTATGATTTCTGTAAAAATTTTATTTAGGACAAATTTCAAATGAATGTGAAATCTCGATACACAAATATTTTAATAAATTTTCATTATTGCAAGTATCTGGTCAACCGGAAGTTTTACGAGAAATTACAAAGAATACAAATATGTACGTATGTAATTGTCACCTGATAAGGCTTTCATAGATATTTTTTGCAAATGGTGACCAGAAATGTTACTTTCACTCTTAGCGACCGTACTTCCGGTTCGGATTTTGAAGAATATTTTGCGCAATTCTTGTTCCAAATGAATGTGAATACGTATATATAAAAGCAAGTTTATCTTTTAAAGTGGAACGTCCATGAAGTACTACTATTATATATCACTGAAATTGTATTTAAATAACGCTGTATACTTATACAAGGTGTGTATAAATTGGCGGACCCACTACACGCGGCGATGTTCTTCGTTAAATTCGGAGTCCAAAATCCTAATACGAAAATGTTGTACCATGCTCCATATCTTTGCACGAGGTTCCTAAATTTCGGACTTTCAGTCTTGAAATAAGCATTATTACTTGATATTTGTTGACAGAAAGAGCTACAATTTAGAAGAAAGAAGAATTGTTGTTATTATCCTTTCGTTAAAGTTTTCTTTTTTATTTTAAAGTTTGTATTTAATATTTGTTTATTAACTTATTTTGACGAAAGACACATCTGACAACGTTGTAAAACAATAATTAGGCAGCCTAATGTTGTTCTAGTCAAATACATTACTACTGTCAAATTTTGACACTTTGTAATCTACCTATTTCATTCGACTTTCTTATTTTTCGTGTTTATTTGTATAGTTTTAATCAGTTTTCGGGTTTTCGTATTTACTAGTTGTTCTGTTTGTTTATTATGAATTTTACGTTCAACGAATATGCCGATATGTACATGATATACGGTTTCTGTCGTGGAAATGCTAGCATGGCAGGGCAGGAATATCGAGTGCGTTTTCCAAATCGGAGGCATCCAAGTAAAAATGTATTTCGAAGGCTGGACCAACGACTTCGTGAAACAGGTTCGTTTATTCCAAGAAATGCGAACGCAGGTCGACCAAGGCAAAGGCGTACCGTGCAACTAGAAGAGCATGTTCTAGCCACAATACAGGAAGATCCCTCTGCGAGTACCCGTCAATTAGCTTCTACACTAAATATTCCCAGTAATAAGACTGTTCATTTGGTTCTACGAGAAAACTTGCTTCATCCATACCATGTTTCTAAAGTTCAGCCTCTTTACGGAAATGATAACTTATTTCGATTCAATTATTGCAATACAATCTTAAATAGAATTCAGGAAGAAGGTGACTTTTTAAGACGTATTCTTTGGAGTGATGAGTGCATGTTTACCAAAGATGGTGTGTTTAATACTCATAATTTTCATCATTGGGCAGATGAAAATCCACATGAATTTCGCGAATACGGTCACCAAAGAAGGTTTTCTGTTAACGTTTGGCTGGGTATAATAAACCACAGGGTAGTTGGACCAATTTACTTACCAAATCGCCTAGATGCCGGTGAATATTTAAATGTTTTAGAACAAGTTATTGATGAGATACCGCTGAACGTACGCCGTAATATGATTTACATGCATGATGGAGCTCCTGCGCACTTTGCTCGTAATATAAGAGACTGGTTGACTGAACACTTCCCAGACAGATGGATTGGTCGTGGCGGTCCCCTTTTGTGGCCTGCGAGATCCCCCGATCTCAATCCATTAGATTTTTTTGTTTGGGGTTTCATTAAAGGTAAAGTTTACGCTACACCTCCACAGGACGCTGACGAAGTTAGAGCCCGAATTGAAGCCGCAGTATTAGAAATCACACCAGAAAGACTTGAGCGAATAGTACAAACGATACCACAAAGATTGTAGCTATGTCTACAAACTGATGGATTTCAATTCGAACAATTATGTAGGTAATAATTACATTGATTTCTATCAAGAAGATGTACAAAAATTAGTCAATATTATCAAAAAATTTTTAAACTTTGTAATATTTTCGTAATAAATATGTAATCTAAGAAACCAATTTTATTTCGTTTGTTTCTTTTTTAAATTTAAAATGTAAGGTTCACATGACGACGAGTAAAAATGTTCCGAAGATTATAACTAGCACATGCGTGTTCAATGTTGCCAAATGTATGTTTCTTTCAAATTCACTCTGAGGACAAAAGAAGCCTGATACATCGTTTTAGGATTAGGACTTTTAACTCAAAATTTGACCAAGAATGTCGCCACGTGTAGTGGGTCCGCCAATTTATACACACCTTGTAGATACCGCACACAATACACCGGTGATATGCGGGCTGCTGCTAAAAATGTTTTCACATTCGCATTTAATTTGAAATACAGTGTACATATGGCGCTACTTGGTGGTCCGTGGTATTAAACAACAGAGTAAAGACTTGCATTTTGACATTGCAGCAATTATCTCTGAAGACAAGTACTACCGATCAAATATTATTTGTATTGTAACGAAATGTGTTTACATTAAATAAAAGAATCAGATCTCTCGGCGCGATAAAAACGAAATTGTCACACGCAAAAAAGGGGCAGACCGGGCAACGTATAAAAACGCTCTTATTTACACACCGCCATAAATCATCTCTCTCTCGGCTGGTAAATATCGTAAATGCAGTGAGTCATCTCACAGATGTGCGACGTAAGCAAGAAAAAGTCTAGATTTCCACTGGTATATTGCCGAATTTACTGGTACTGTTCGAGAACATTTCATGCATGTGTTTATAAGGCGACTGGGTCACCGGGATTCATTCATTACGGGATGCATTGCGGGATGAGTAATCGCGGAGTAGTTCGGGATAAAGAAAGTCCTTGGGTAGTCTCGAGTGCGTGTAAATAAATAGTGGTAGCCAAATAAATAAATATAGTAGTGCCGTGTGATATAAATAGAACTGTTACATAAATACGGACAGAGATATTAGTAATAGACATAAATAAATACCTGTGATAATTAAATTGTAGTAGTTTAAGTGTGTTACGTTAGTTTTTATATTTTATATTGTTATATAATTTTAAGTATATAAATATACAGACTGTTTTAAATAAATAATTGCACGAGTTGTTTATTGGAACCCGAAAACGCAACAGTATGATAATAGTATATTACATACCAAGGTTGAGAAGATGACTATTATTGCCCGAGTGGCGAGATTAAATTCCGAGGCGCAAAGCGCCGAGGAATTTAAGCCACAAGGGCAATAATAGTCTTCTCAACCGTAGTATGTATACTATTTTTTGTACCAGTAGTCTAATTGGACCTTAAAACCTTAATAATTATGAATAAATTTACTCATATATGTAAGAATGCCCTTGTAATAAAACTTCATGTAAACAAATAAGTAGGCTATATTTTGATGTTTACAAATAAGTTTTGACGTAAATGCTGAAACTAAAAGTCAAGTATTTTTTAGATTATTTTTCATTCCATTTATAATGTCTAAAGAGTTTAGATGTACACCACCTGAAATGCGCGAGATTGCAAAACAGGCAGCTGAGAACTTGCTTCCGCATAAATCTAATCACAATCACTTATACATGAAAACATTTACAGAATTTAAAAAATGGTATAATTCCAAATATACAGTAGTAACTTCTGAAAACGTACTTCTGGCTTATTTTCATGAATATTCAAAAAATAAAAAAGCCTCGACTTTATGGGCGCAATATTCAATGTTGAAAGCTACACTTGGCCTAAAAGAGAATATTAACATATCAAAATATTTTAAATTAGTTGCCTTTTTAAAAAGAAAAACTTAAAATTATAAGCCCAAAAAATCATTAGTATTTACTCGAGGAAATTATAAAATTCTTTACTGAGGTACCCGACATATGTTACATTGCAACTAAGATAGTATGTTTATATATTAATACTTTGAAATTATTGATAATTTATATCTCTGTAGACTGGTCTTGTAATTGGTGTTGCTGGTGCATGCCGAAGGATGATTTGTGTAATTTATTAATTTCTGATGTCATCATGAGAGATAATTTAATTGTTATTCACATCCACAATAGCAAAAATGGTACGTCTCAAAAGTTTGTAATAATGGAACCACTTTGTAGCTAAAGGTTATATCGAAGATTCCCTAGTAAATAAAAAAAATATAGAATGTATGTTACAAGATCTACCTACATCTACTTACGCAACCACACCTGCAATATATACAGGAATTTTCAATATGAATTAAATAATTATTTGCATCTGTAATAGTTAGGTGATATATTGATTCCATATTATACTATCATACATATTTTATGTATTAATAGATAAATGCTTTTTTTTTTCATGTAAACAACAAAGTATTGTTAGAAAATATAAAATTAATAGCAATTGCTAAATAAACGTATATTATAATTCTGGTATTGTTAACCTAAAATTGTGCCTAAAATAGAGTTATTTATTTTGACGGTTCACAACTTGACATACTACTACTACTACAAGCATGAGTGCATGGTTGCGGCATTCGTTTTATTTGTTTTCATTATTTCCCTAGGTCAATAATGGCCTCATTATTTACCTCTTATTAGTTCCAGGTCGTGAAATGTCATTTCGTGGCGCTTTGTTACGTGTAAAAATGCTATGATTTTTTACTACTGGTACAAAAAGGTGTTTTTACCTGATTCGTAACATGAACTTCTTCACTAGTACTGTCACTCCTTCCTGAGCCTCCCGCGTACCCTTCTTGCACGCTGTAATGGTAACTGTCCAGTGGCGTAAAGGGCAGCGAATAGTATGGCGTGAGCGCGGGAGCGCCGGGACTGTACATTAGACTTGATATGTTGCCTCCGCGAGGTGATAAATTCGGAGATACGGATAGTGGGCTAGTCAAAGACGAACCGGTACTTCCTGCTTTTCGGCGGCCCAGTGGTTCCCTGGAAATTTCTAGATTAAGTCATCAATCTACAAGGACACACCGCCTAAATAGTGGAGCTAAATCGACCAAAAAGGTGTCGTTTTTTATAACATTTATTAATAATAATAACTTTATGGATATCATACAGTTGAGTACATTACACACGCCGTACATTGGTAGGTACATACAATCAAATAAATACAAAAATAAACAAACAAACAATGCTGTACAAGAACGAACACAACAAAGAATAAAAACTCACATATTTATAAAATGTAAAAAAGTAATTACATGGAGAACGTGTGCTTTATCCCGTCAAAGATTCGCATCTAAATATTCCTGGCAGAGCCTGGTGACGGGCTCTACCAATTTTGAATTTTATTTTAGTTACTATTACAAACACTAAGCGCTAGTAGTTGATATACGAAGTTTACCGAATACGAATCGTCACAACAAAACATAAAAGCGCGTAATTTGTGAAAATCCAAACCTAAAATTATATGCGACGACTATAACTAAAATTAATCGAAAAGAGTTACTTCTATTTTCCTTTTACAAATAAATGATTTTTATTAAAATTTTAAAACTCATGAAAAGTTTGGAAGTTCATGAAATGTGTGTGATAAATTGTTTAAACCTTAAACTTAGATTTATAACATCAGTTTCAAGGGAAGTAAGTACATGAATTTAGGTTAAGTGCGAAATCAAATATTTTAAACTGCCATTAATAGATATGGTCTGTGTTTTGGGGGAAAGTGATTGTTTGCTGTCACAAAGATGTACAACCAGAAATATCCAAATATGGGACTGCCATCGATTAGTGCTTTTCAAAAATTGTTAACGATTTGAACAAACTGGCAGTATTCTGTATGCAAAAGGAGCCGTGTTGCTACTGCCGTAGAAAACGCAGATGCACAAACGGACCTTTTGTTATGCTTTCAAGAAAATCCTCATACAACCGTGCGTAAACTTTCTAGAGTCCTTGATGTTGGCAAAAACTTTATTAAAGGAACCTTAACGAAGATTTTTTAATTTGTTATGACATAATTATAATTACTGTGATGCTTAAAAACAGTAACTTATATTGTCTTCAAGATATTGCAAAAGTTATAGAAGTTTTCAATTACGTACATTTAAATATTTGCATTGACGATTTGCTTTTTAAGTAATTTTAAAGTAATTTAAAATTTAGTCTAAGTGTGACGACAAACAATTTTATGACCCAGAGCGACTGCGATATTTTAACTTTTGTTAATCCATGAACTTGGAAACTTTTCATTTTAAGAGTTTTAAAATTATAACAAAAATTACTCATTTGTAAAAAGAAAATATTAGAAGTAATTCTTTTTAATTAATTTTAATTATGCTATGTGTAATGAAGTCAAGACAACTCTAATTTTTAAATCGTAGTCGAGTTTATTCAGATATAATATCCTATAACTTTTGCAATATCGCCCACAGTCACTAGAAAGTATATATTTATAATTAATAAATTTTATGTACTTTTCATGGGTGTTCCATTTAATTTTTTTTAGAATTTTTAACTTTAGCGAATGGTATGTAATTCTAAAGAACATGTGTAGATATGTCGAAATAAATATTAATTTCACGTACTGAAAAGGTATATCTACCAATTGAGCCCATAATAGGTATTTCATCATCAATCGTTATTTCATAGCAACGCAACATTTCAAATGTTGTACAATTTTTAACGAAAAATTGTAGTAATTTCGAAACTCTCTCTGAACTTGCACGTGAGAATGAGCATTTTACGTAGAATGCTTTTATAAAAAAAAGCACGCTGTTCACCACTAAAGTCTTCTATTAGGAAACAAAAATCACAATACGATAATTCGAATGGTGGCAGTAAACATAATCTGACATTATGACAGTTTCCCCTAGATACAAAAAACAAACTCGAATTTCATTCTGAGTCACCCATTATTTAATTTATAAGACTTGATTCTATATAGCCATACGTTCATGCATAAATGCAACTATATAACATTGCCAATATGTTGAAATAGCACTAATAACCTGCAATTTCAAATCTTTAAACTGGACTTATGTGATTCTCATGTTAAATTTGATAATTAGTTAATATGTATTCAAGTGGGGATGTAAATTGTACAATGTAAAAATCGCTAAACTGCAAATAGCAGCGGAGTAAATGAATTACAATCCGCATATTAGTATTGGTAAGCGACGAAGTAGTGATAACAGATCCGTACAAATATAATCAATATTCGCTTTTAGGTTAATGATAGTTTTCACAAATCTGCACGACAAATTTATTGTCGGGGCATATTTTCGTTCAATAATACGCAATCATCAAGGAATAATGGCATTATTCCTGTCAAAATTGCCCCCAGCAATTTCATGAAGAATTTCCCAACGTGAATTTACACATGATTGTTTTCCACAGCATGTTCGTCCTGTAATAGACAGATTTGGCAGAACAGGGAATGTCACGAAAGGAAACTCTACAGGTCGTCCTACTGTTCTAACTCTACAAGTTGTTGTGAATATTAATCAAAGAATGGATGCGAGTCCTAAGAAATCTTTACGGTGCTTATCAGCCCAAACAAATTTATCACTTGGTATAACTTCAACTCATGAATTGTTACCTGACCAGATTTGACCCCTTTGGATTATTTCATGTTTGGTTATTTAAAGAATAAAGTTCATTCTAACCGTATAATTTACAATTTCTGAATTTCAGAAGCTGTAAATGACATTTGATCAGAAATATTACACAATGTGTTCGACAATATGAAAAGAGGAGTGAATTTGTATTTAAATTTTTTGTATTTTAATTTTCATCGACTAGTCTAATTGGAAATTAATTACAATTTAAAATATCAACATTAGAAAACAATTTTATTGTAATTATCTTTTGATATATTAGTATATTCCACTAAAATTGTTTCCTTTCTCATTTTTTTATATTACGCCTATGATATACAAGAAATTCAAAGGCCTTCCAATCATTTATATACACTCTGTATGTACTTTACTCGAGGTGTGGCCACCACACGACTTTCTTATACGTGTGAGCGTTTGTAATTATACAAAAGTTGTTCTGTTGTCTGTCCATAAAAACTTTGTGTTGTACTTCTAACCTGGTAATAACTAAACTAATTGATAAGACAACTTTTCAATAAATTGTCTTAATTATGACAGTTGTCAAAATGGAAAACATTACTGTTCCACAGCGTTCCCAAATAAATACTAAAATTGTTAAGAACTTAACATTTTTTATTTTATTTTATATTATTGTTTCTTGCTTTATACCTATGTATGTATATGAATGTTTTTCTTTATTTTTATGTTATTGTATTTTTGTAATGTATGTTTTATTTTTTAACTTTTAATTATATTGTCATATTTAATGTATTTCTTACTTACAAATATTGTGAGAATACTGATGCTTAGCTGGCTTCGGGCGTATACAGTCTCAGCGGCCGAGTTTATTGTCTGCCGGCCGGGCTACACGACTCTACACCGAAGGCGATGCAAAACTTCCTATGCATACGTACAGACGGCAGAGTCGGGCATGTGCGTATATATAACTTTGATTTTTTAAATGGAATGTTATATTTTTTATTGCTTTTTTAGATTCCTTGTAGAGTGCTGTAACACATTTAATCAGGTTTTATTTTGTGAATAATTAACCGTTTTTGAATTATTTTGATTTTTGTCAAATTTTTTGTTTTTTCAATGCACTTTCTAAAACCACATATCTAAGGCGTATTTGAATAGAATTACGTCATATTTCTACTGCTAACAGGGAAAGATATAAGATTATGAGTAATGTCTAAATATTTAATAAATCTCATACAGGGTGTTCGAAATTTATCCATTATTTATGTAATCTTAAATTTAAGAAAAATCGGTTTTTTTTAATGGAATAGCCTGTAAATGAGCACGCCCTAGTAAGTAGATGACTATCTTGCATCATACAGGTATAGGTTTCCCTATGCCTATCTCTCACAGTTTTAGAGATATTAATGATTATTTTCTAAATTGAACATTTTCAAGAAAAATCGTAGTAGTAATCCTTGAAAAGTAATTTTGATGTGTCAAAATTGAAAGGTAGTTCATTTCGTTTGTAACTGGTTTTAAGTTGGCCACAAATATGCAAGACGAATTCAATAATTATTCTAATAGAGATATTTTAAATTTATTCTACATTCATGGTGAATCTCTTCAAATAATTGATAGAACATGTCGACTTTTTAATGAAAGATACCCACATTTACCAGCAATGAATAAAACTAAATTTAAACGAATAGAGTCAAGTTTCATTCGTTTTGGTATTCAAGTTAAGAGGACAGTTCCAAAACCGATTACGGGCGACGATGGTAATGAAATCGTTGTTTTGGGATATTTTCATACACTTCCAACCAGTTCTATACCGGCGGCATCTGCAGTTGTAGGAATTTCATGTACATCTATACATAGGATTTTAAAGAAAAATAAGGTGCACCCTTATTCATTTGAAACTATTAAGGCGTTTCGTCCGGAAGACCAAGATAGAAGAATTCAGTTTTGCGAGTTTATTATAACTAAAAGACAAGAGAAGATCCTGATTTTTTTATCAAAAATTATCTGGATAGATGAATCGAAATTTAATCGTGAAGGAATAATTAATAGAAGAAATTGTCATCATTGGGCACAACAAAATCCACATGCCATTAGAGAAGGAAATTTTCAAGACACTTTTAGCTTCAACGTTTTTGCAATGATTGTAAATAACCGCGTTGAATACGAAATTTATAATGATAATTTAACGAGCGTCCGGTATCTACAGTTGTTAAGAGAAGTAGTACTGCAATTTTTGAATAACTAAATGGATGGAGCACCCGCTCACTCTTCACATGAGGTATATCGGGAATTAACAAATATCTTTGAGAATAGGTGAATTGGCCGCAATGGACCCTCGTTATGGCCACTTAGATCCCCCGATCTGACTCCCCTTGATTGTTATTTATGGGGTCAAATAAAAAATGAGGTTTATGCGTCTCCCGTGCAAAACAAAGAACAGCTTATAGCTAGAGTAAGAGACGGTTTTCGAAACTTGAACGCTGAGCAAATAAGAAAAGCAACTACAACAGAACTAGAAGAAGAATTATGATATTTTGTTTAGAACGGAACGGAGATCATTTTGAATATTTGTGAATATCATTCTGAACGCATTATTTGTCTTTAATAAGTTGATTTTATTCACATTTTAGATTGTTATGGTTATTCTTGTTATCTCATATGATATAATAGAAAATAATCATTAATGTCTCTAAAACTCTGAGAGATAGGCATAGGGAAACCTATACCTGTATGATGCAAGATAGTCATCTACTTACTAGGGCGTGCTCATCTACAGGCTATTCCATTTAAAAAAACCGATTTTTCTTAAATTTAAGAGATTACATAAATAACCGATAAATTTCGAACACCCTGTATGAGATTTATTAAATATTTAGACATTACTCATAATCTTATATCTTTCCCTGTTTGCAGTGGAAATATAACGTAATTCTATTCAAATAAGCCTTAGATATGTGGTTTTAGAAAGTGCATTGAAAAAACAAAAAATTTGACAAAAATCAAAATAACTCAAAAACGGTTAATTATTCACAAAATAAAACCTAATTAAATGTGTTACAGCACTCTACAAGGAATCTAAAAAAAGCAATAAAAAATATAACATTCCATTTAAAAAATCAAAGTTGGCTATGACTTCCTGTATAACCAAAAGTGGTTAATGAGTGTAAATATTTTATATTAACAGACCAACTATCAACATTACGTGTTACAAATTTTCAAAACTGTCCTAGGGCGTTAACATAGAAAAGTTCAAACGAACGGATTAGGTGAAAAACCCTGTATAATAAACAATAATCTTTGATTATGTATAAGTCCTATAGATATACAACTGAAAGTTAGTTTGGGACAGTAGCCACCAGAGGGGTTCGGCAGTAGGATGTGCCCATTCATTAATTTTTCCCGCTAATATATTGTAGTAAAAGTGAAAGTTACTGGGAAGATACCGAATACAATCGGCTTTCATCAGAGTACAGAATACACCATTGTATGGCCACATCCCATCGCCCTCCTGTTTACAGTTTTCTGTAGGTTGTATAACTATAGTATTAATAAACAACGTCTAAATGAAAATTTAACTGAGGAACATAACAGTCAAGTGGATTTTATTATTACACTCATAAATGCATGTGCATACGTTCTCTCAAGAAAATATCCACTTTAATCCATATTTTCTAGTTCAGCTATACAGTCATAATATATCTTTGGTTCTTGATTCAATTTTAATTAATAACACAAAACGAAATGGGCCTTGTCACCCTCATTTTCCTGATGAGAATTAAATTAAAAAGAAATGAGTAAGTTGTGATAACTAGTTTTATAAACTTTGAAATATGTTTGATTAAGTTTTGCCTGATTTATAGACACATCACATCATAGGTAAACCAGATACATTGAACTTATTTAAAACTACAGAACGCAAATATTTTATACATTCGGTAACCCAAAAAAATAATTTCAAAGTACGCCACTGCTAGGTTTATAATTTGAATCGCCATTCATATTTGGTATAATAATAATAAACATTTATTGATGTATACACCTTTGCAAATTTTTGTCATATACAAAATAGCTGGTAAATCAAAGAAGCGACTATAACAACAGTTAATTTCGATGACGTAAAATGGAATGCAAACTGCAAAAGTTTATGGTTGGCATGGCATAATATAAGAGCACAAAATTCGAAAAAGTTATAACCTGGTAGTAACTTGTTAGCAGTGACATGTTTATGACGAAATCTTTTATTTAAGATCACTTTTAAAGCTTGAAGAACCAGTATACAAAATAATTTAAAAATGTTTTCGTTTAAGTCCATTTTATTCCTATATTACAGTTGGGCGGCGCGGCGTTCTAAAATTATAAAGTGCAGGTTCTCAATTCATTTCAGTGTTATAGTGACCTATATATTATCCAGGGCGAGCCGGAAATAGCTCTGTAGATGCATTCGGAATGTGTATATGGCCGCTGTTTCGAAGATTTACGGGCATAACTTTATAACTTGAGTATTTCGTTTTAAAAATACAATTACAGATCATCTGGATGATGTACCTACTGCGGACTGCGTATAGTTCAGTACGCACGATGCAAATGCATATTCAATGGGCTCTTTTACGTCAGTTGTTAATATAAAAACGATGGCTAGAAGCATTTAGGCGATATTGTCTCACTATGTGGCAAGTATTCCTGACTTTATGCAATTCCAGTGCTGTAACGAGGGAATTAAGCGCCTGTGGCAAATGTATAAAGTAACCAAATAATGATAAAAAAATAAAATTTTAATGCAACAAGATAAATTATTTAAATTTATACAATTCAGTACTGCTTCCAAAAAGTTATCCGGATCTCAAAATCGCAAACGTGAAGCACGTCGAGAACAAGAAAGCGAGATGCAACCGGATAACATAAAAAAGTTCTTAAAATCATACGGAGATGCTTCCACATCAAGAGGTTTTGACAAATATGGAGAAGCTGAAGAACAACTTTCACAGCAATCGTCTCAATTTGAGAATGCAAGTAAAGGTCAGCGTATATTTCAGTAAGGCAAGAAGAATTTGATACAGTTCAAGAAACTGAGTCCGTTACAACAGAATATGGTGAAAATTCTTATACACCTACCTACATCACAACCTAGCACCACATATGAAGCATCAATATCTACTCTTTTAAGCAAACTTGAAGATCCGTCAACTTGGCCTGAAATAAACGATAAAATCTACACACTCTTAATAGAAATTGGACCGGTAAAGAGAACAGATATAATTTATGATGATAAAGATAGAAAACTTAGCTACACATATTATCATAGACCGGACACGAGCGGTTGATGACTCATCGCACATGGGCGCACTATTGAAATTTTCTCTTTTTAAAGAGTTTTAATTCTATTTATATAATTGGATAACAAGTGGGTGGTGATCTATAAAATACAAAATATGTTATTATTTGTTCATTTTGTAGTTCAAGTCGAGTAAAGGAGTATTAATATTTACTAGTACTACTTTCTCAAGGTTCTCCTTTGAAAGATTTGTTCTCTTTGAATGAAGTACATCCTTGTAGATATAAAACGTCCTTTCTACATCGCAACTGGTTATAGGTGCGTACTGGAGATATTCTTTTATTTCAGCGTATTTAGCACTTAGATTTTGTGTCATTGTCCCCATACACAATTGCCGCAATGTTATTTAATCTGGCTTTCTACTAAAAACTGCGTCTAACATTTGCCGAAGGCCACATCCGAAATCACTTGGTATAGTTTTGAAATTATTAATAGCCCACGTCTAATGTGGTTAATCCATCTCTTAATTTGAGATTTCGATTTTCAAAATATGTGATTAGTTTTGGCAAATTTCCAAAGTGTTCCTGAAGGAATAACAACTGATTTTTAAAATTTGGGATTTGTATTAGTTCCTTCCACTCAGAAATACTTCGAGCATCGTCATTTAAACATGTAACGAAATTTTGTAAACTATCGATATTCTCTGCATAAAAACTAGTAGCTTCCAACCATGTTGCCCATCTAGTTCTTACTGGCGAGGGAGGCAGTGACAAAGAATGGTGCTTTTCTAAAAACTTTTTTAAAAGCGGATACAAGTCTATCAACTTCCGGGTAGGTGTCTCTGATATATTCACAGATTCTGTGGAGAGCATGTGCTACACAAGTAATATGCAGCATATAAGGATATGTTTCCTTTAATAGTCTGCCTGTTTTTAACATATATGCGGCACTGTCACTAACAAATAAAAGTATTTTTCCCTGTACCTACCTGTCGTCCGAATGAAGCATTTTGTGCAAATTTTCGTAAATGGTTTTAGCAATTGTTTCCGCATCAACTGTATTTATAACTTTAGATGCTATTACATATGCGTTATATGGAATAGTTGGAGGTAGTACACCAGCTACAACATTTACCACACAGCGTCCTAATATATCGACAGTTTCGTCGGAACTTAGGTACTGATTTGAAAGATGTCTTCTAATGCATTCTACTGTTTTCGTGAAGCACTTAGGAACATAATATTTGCGTATGGTGGATTCATCAGGAACATTTCGACCAGTATATTTTTGGAAAAATGTTTTGAAAGTGGGATTGTCAAGTTTATTGAATGGGATATTAGCCGCCATTAAAGCCTCACAGAGTTCTTCGTTAAAATTGTCAGCTTTCCAACAGGTCCAATTCCTGTGTATGTTTTAGCGATGTTAAGTGACGTTGTACGTGCGCTTTTTGGGCATTCTGTAACGATATTTTACAGACCATGCAATAAATTTCGGAAACACTGACAATGGAGGACATACAATCAGTATAACCCATAACCCAATTCGCCATTATTTTACGGTGCCATTCTCGACGTTTTTCCATGTCATACTAACATAAACAATGTTCTAGATCTAAATAAATGATAACTAAGAATGTATGCGTATGTTACTGAAACTTAACGAAATCCAGTGCACACTTACATCAAGATAATTGGGAGAAGTAGATTCAATGAAACGGTATTAAACAGGAATTATTACAAAAATTACGAAGTATGTAATTAACAGTCAAAACAATGAAAAAACGAAACTAACTCTCCGTACTTTATTTATCTTACAAAATATAAGGCAAATAGAATAAGTTTTAAAAACTTGTCACCCATCTACCTACGCCGATGGAGAAAGGAATTTAAGAGTAAAATCTTCTTTTTTGTAGACCGTCGTCGAGAAAACAACAGATGTTACAGTTACCATATAGATACATATTATTATCGTCAAATGCCAAATTCAGAAAATGTGCTTAGAAATTGGTTAGTTTATTCGCAAAAATCTAATAGCATATATATATATACACTCACCGGCAAAATAATCGATCCACTCAAAAAATTGATGAAGTTTGTTCGTTAATAAGTTTGTAATTTTAAATTCGATTTCATTCATTTTTTTTTTGCATATTGTAGGTAAATTTAAATGTAATCTATCACATCTTTGGAATTTTAAGAAACTTTGGCGTACATCATTTTATACAGGGTGACACAAAGTCTGAAATCAACTTTAAAACCACATATGGATTGTCAAAGTTGCTCCACCTTGTATTTTCTTATTTTGTTAAGAAGACACATCATTTCTTTACAATTTCTTTTTTTATTTATTACAATTGCTTAATTTTTGTAAAAGATACAAGGGTTTAAGAAAAATCTTACATTTTTACATTTTTTTTTACTCATTAAAGTAGACTGGTTTTTAAGTAATTAAGCATTGAGAAAGAATAGGTAGGGAGACGATGTCACGTGATCCAACCGGGTACAGGCCCGCCATATTGATAATACACTTACGTCAAACAGGTAGTGTTGGTAAAAAGTGGAGTGTTTGTTAAGTTCATCGTGTATTAGAGTTATATAATATGTTAAATATTAAAAGACATTATAGTTTCTTGTGCTCTACGCATCTGCAACAGCAGAGACGGCGTTGATAAGAAGAATTCGTCTGGAATAACATTTCATAGGTTAGTGTAGGCCTGACAGGTGTGGGATGACAGATTATAATTTTGAGTAGTCCGGGTCCGGACTGGGTGAGGCAGCCATATTGGTCCCAATGCTCCCGTTTTGAGAGTACAGCAAAGATGTTTTACAGCGTCTCCATAGTATTTTTCCTCAATGGTTACCTATATCTAATAAGGATTAAACATGTACCGTGCATATTACATCTGTTTGTTTATTCTGAATTATAGAAATCTTTTGTAATTATAACAATTTTACTCATTATAAAGTATAACTAAGAGGAATATATTATAAAATAAGAAACATATTGTTTTCTTTATAGGTATGTATTATTTATTAAGTGTTCATATGTTTATATATATGTTTACAATACCTTAGCCAACAGACCGTGTGGCCTAATGGATAAGGCGTCGGACTTCGGATCCGAAGATTGCAGGTTCGAGTCCTGTCACGGTCGATAATAAGTTTTTTTATTTTTTAAACGAAATATATTTCTATTCAAAAATAGGATTTCAAATTCAATACCAGCCAAGTTTACAGATATTTGAAAATAATTTATTTTAGATATTTTTTGGAGTATAAAAGTAAATGCATGTATTTACAAACATCAAATAAAAATGATAGGAAAAAAAATCCGGACCAAATAAAATTTTATTTTCGTTTCACGTAAAAAATTACATACATATTTAGTATCTTTTTTTATCCTATTTGCCAGCTGAATTTATGTTCTTAAAAATGTTCACTTCCGTTGACGGCAAAAAACAGTGGCCAATTATCCTGTTGTACAAAAAAACACTTATTTTTGCTATCATGGAATAGCGTTGATGAAAAAAAATCCATTGTATTCAATGTGTTTTTGCCTCTGGAGTATTTGTCACGTATACAGGTTTTATCTAGGCTGCTATAAAGACTCGAAAATTTTCTCAGATTTCGTTTCAACTGACGTTATAATTCTGGTTCGGCAGTTAGGTGCCTCTCGCCCGTAGTAGACTGCGTCTTCGTCTTCCTAATGTCTGTACTAGTTTGTACACAAACAATTTTTATTGTTATCATAAAATGCCGAACTGCTGTGTGCCCGGATATCGTAGTAACTATTATAAAGAACATATGTTACAGTGTTTAGATTTCCCGAGGACACAATAAGAGAAAAGTGAATACGAACTATTCACAGAGAAAATTTTATCGTCACTGATAATTCGAGAGTCTGCATTAAGCAGTTTAGCAAATTTTACTGTACAGAAAAGTCGAATGACAAGGTCTGATAGCACACTTGTGGTCAGACCTGGAACAATTTTAAAAATAACAGACGATGCGTATCCAAAAAATTTTGAAAACCAACCCAGTTATGTAACAAGTTTGCCAGCAAAACGGAGAGGCCCTTAGGATAGGCAAAACGAAATTGAGAAGCGCCTGAAAAAGCTTTGGAACTGAAATCACTAGCAGAGAGGATACTAAATTTTGAGGATTTCAAAACTGAAGTACCAGAAAAATTTCAACATTTTAAGAAGACTTCGACGTCAAAATTTGTTTATATATACTGTTGTAAACTTGTGTTATTCTATTGGTTTCTTAAATTAGAATGAAAACACTATTTATAAGCTTGTTTTTTGAATGCCTTTATTCGTGTACTGTATTACTACTTAACAATTATGTGCACATAGGTAGTGTGTATCATTCGCTTTTCTTTACTTATTTTTCTATGTGCGCACGCATTGCAAGCACATTATAATTTCTATGTGCTACTTTTATATTAAATTTATTAAACATTTTAGTTAATTGTTCTGATAATTTTGGAAAATAGGGGATAGGACAAATTTAATTTGATTATTATTTACATTTTGATTGCAATATTGTTGTTGGTTGTAGAATTTATAAGTCCTTTCTTTAAATATATTTTTAAAATTTGAGCTTGTTAACTTGACTGTTCTATCTGTAATGTTTATGATAAAACTTTTCTTAAAAGAAAATGGTTGACATGATTGAAAATTCATTAATCTTCCAGAAGATGTGGGTTTAGAACACCAATTAGTTAAAATTTTGTTGTCTTTTCTTATTAAAGTCATATCTAGAAAGTTGATTTTATTATCAATTTCTGTTTCTTTTGTAAATTCAATTTTTTCATGATAACTATTAAATAATTTGTCTATTTGATCTACTTTGTTTTCAAGAATGGCAAGAATACAATCATCAACATATCTTTTGTAAAATGTCGAAATTACTTTTTGATATAATTGTTTCTTCAAGTTCTTCCATAACTAATTGATTGGATGAATATCTTCCGCGAAATATGTTATAGTAAAAGCAGTCTTCTTGTAGTAATAAAAGGAAGCCAATGAGATCTTGAGTGATGCAATATTCTAATTACACCAATCGTGTTTGTTACAATTTTATACAAGTTTTACTTTAGATTTAAATATCTTAACATATTTTCAATTGAGGGATATGATAGTCTACAGACTGTAATTTTTTAAATTCCAAAAATAAGTAATGATGTGATTGTGGATGTTAAATGTTATTCTGAAATACATATTGCAAGACGATGTGACGAAGAAATGTCATTTTTCCTATATATTTTATCTTTTATATTATAATTGACAATGAGATTGCAGTAGAAGCTGAAAAAGGTTCAAAGTACTAACTTTTAATAAAATCTTTGCTTGTTGGGGAATTAGTTTGTTTGCATAACTTGTTGGGTATGTACTGTCCTCAACAATAATTGATATGATTATTCATCCAAGCTTACATCGTAGCAGTTGTTGTTACGATTCAGGCCTGGATAAAATAAAAATAACTAGAACTTTACTTCAATGAGTATGAAGGCTAACATATATGTATATAACACAATAAAATCCATAAAGATTTCAAACTATTGCAATTACACGTGGCTAAATGAAAAATTAAGTAGTAGAAATACAACTAAACTAGTTTTGTTTGATAACCCCAGAGTAATTTCAATTATTAAGAATTACTATTATTAAAAGCAATTTTTAAAATCGCAAGTTGCAAATTGAAGAAACGTCCATATACAGACCATATTGTGTAGGCAGTACTTACTATATTGATAATTACCAAGAATGTAAATGTATAATGAAAGTTGCTGCGACTTCCCTGACGAGCTGAGGTATTGTGGGTGTAAAAGCAGGATTAATTATAACACTTCTGCTGTAAGAAGGATAGTGTTTCTATTATAACAATAAATTTATTGTATCAATAATAAGATTTACATACTATTTACACAATACCACGTTCATGCAAAAATTTGATGATAACGTCAATACAGGTAATCAAAGGACGAATTTATAATGTCACTGACATTGTAAAATGCTTCTTGAAGGAGGATGTCCTTTATTTTCTCTTTAGTTACGAAAGTGGAAAGATGTCTACACATAATTTTGATTTTGTTAAATAATTACCGGTGACGATGTTGTACTGAAGTGGCTTTTGTCCTATGTAATGCGGGATGTGCAGCAAATGGTTATGACGAGTGGAGGCTTCTGTAATCTCACCCCTAGTCATCAGATATGACTGCTTTTTCAAAGCCCTCCTTAGCTGTTGCAGAATATGTGTCTAGGCTAATGGACTTATCATAAGCTCTCTGAAGAGAGGTTTGCAATGGATAGTTTGTGAAACACAGACAACTGCTCGAACAGCCTTCTTCCGCAGAATAAACACCTTTTCTGCGTAGGCCTACTTACCCCATATTGGTTAAACATAGTTGATATATGATTTGATAGTCCATAGTATGTCGTTATTCCAGTAGACTATCAGTTATAAATCCGATACGTCTAATTGCATAAGTAGCAGAAGACAAGTGTTTGACTAATTCATCTATGTCCAGCTTCCATATTAATCTTGTGCCTAGTCAAGGAATTTTCTATTCGTAGAATATATGTTTGAAAACTACGTTTACTAGTAAAGTAAATTGTCTCACATTTATGATGGTTAAGTGATAAACGATTGGTTGTGAACCATTTAAATGTCTAAATTCTGAAGATACCAAAACCTTAAAATAATGTGGTGTTTATAATGCATTTTCTTTACAAAACGTACTTTTTAATTGCTTTTTCTTGTTTTACATAACATATTTAGTATGTTTTAAACATACCTGTTGAACGCGTAGAGGAAAATGAGAATAACCCAAACTCTGAACCCCAAACAAATTGACATTTCATGTGGGTATTTAATAAAAATGCTGTTTTTTTTAATACCATTCCCTTGTTTAGATTATATTTCTTTAAAAAAAAATTAATACGTTTTTTAAAAGGCCTTTGGTATAATGTTATTTATTTTCTTTATTATGTTATAAAAGGGTAATTGTGAGTATAATAAGGAACAAAATAGTACTCCTACGATTTTTCAATAAAAAATTTACTTAAAGCTACTTTATCATAGTAATAGCTATACAGTGTGCTTGCCGGCGACCTGCGTATAGGGCTTACTGTGAGAGAAAACGACGACACCGAGAGTTTGTATGAGTTAGTACGAGAAAGCAATATACAAACCGCTTTTTGGTCGAGTGTGTTGTTGGAAAAGTGGGGATTCGAGTACATTTACGCTGAGGCTAGAACGGGCTACACTGACTCTCCGTTTAAGCAGGGCAACAAGGATAGATAGCAGCTGTACTGCAGTTTGTATATTGCTTTCTCGTACTAACTCATACAAACTCTCGGTGTCGTCGTTTTATCTTACAGTAAGCCCTATACGCAGGTCGCCTGCAAGCACATGGTATAGGTTATGTTGATATGTAATTCAAGGGCAAACAATGTGAAAAGCAAATCAAACAAAACAAATCAAACAAAATATATTATTATGTAAAATTTAATAGAAAATATATTACATTTTTTGTAAACATCCGGATTAAATTGTGAGAGTGGGGATGAGAATATTTCGAATAATTTGATTCGCTTACCACTTTTTATTTATACATATTAATTCATTTGAAAGATATCAGAGGACGACACTTTACTACATAGAAATATTATGAAATATTTACAGATTTCTCTAGGTTGTATAACTAAGTATTAATAAACAAGGATAACAGTTTGTACCTGTTTCGCGCGTGTTATTTACGCAAAAAGAAGTTATCATCACGAACATCGAATGTCGATACACAAATTTACTGAATTAGTGAAGTTGTAATCAATGTTTTTATGGCATATTGCATACCGTTGGAAAGGGTATTTGCTATACAAGTTTTTAAAAGAATTAGAAGATCACGATTGCTTTTAGTTATTTTTTATTGCAGTGTAAAGTCGAGTTTAAAGTTTATTTTTACCTCTTTGAGAAACTTTGTGAGTTAATTAAATAAAACTACATGTTATCTGCAAGTAATTTTGAATTTGGCTGAACCACACAAGCGTACACATTAAAATTAAATTTGGGGGCTGTGCCTATAACTTTTTTTAAATTTTGGGATTTTGCAAAATAAAAATTAAAAAGCCGAAAAAAATTCCCATGACACTAATATGTACTGAGTTATTGGGTCTTAAGAAACAGCAAATAACCCTTTCTCTCGACCAATTTAATTTGGCACACTACCCTGTATATTTACAATATGACCTATCCAATTCTTGTTTAGCAATGCTGAATTGGTTAATAAATATATTAAAACATACTCAGTTGTTTTGTTGTTCGATATTTTCCATTTATCAACTTCCAACTTGTTACAAATAAAATTTTGACAGAAGTCATAACATTCGAAATATCTCGTCGACCGTTAGTTCTGTCAAAATTTACAAAGAATACAGAACTGCTTAGAATTCAATTTGGAACAATTTTTTGGCAAAATATTCTTTAAATCCGAACGGGAAGTGTCGTCGCTAAGAGTAAAGTGTCATTTCTGGTCAACATTCTGAAGAATTGTGTATGCAAATTGAATTACACACTCATTTGTATTTTTCGTAAATTCACGTAAAATTATCGGTTGAGCAGATATTTGCGATTATTAAAAACCAATAAATTGATTTTTATTTCCAGATTTTGCATTTACTTCAAACTTGTTACAAATAAAATTTTAAAGAAATCATATCATTTGAAATATCTGGTCAATTTATAAACTCAACAAAGTCTCTGCTTTTGGTTAAGTGCTTCTTCGGAAGGGAGGGGGGTAATATTATTATTATCATTCTTTTTTCCTAAGAATTGACAATCCAGACCCCCGATTTCTTATTAACAAATTTGCATTATTTTAGTAATGAAGTTATATTGTTTCTAAATGAGTAACTGAAGGGGAAAAAACATATGAATAACTATACGAATGGGCGGCACGTAAAAATAAGTCGTCCCAACACATGCACAAAAGTACATAAAGCCAAGAAAAATTTGGCAAACAAATTCAACACACTAAAAATAAATTCAAAATGTTTGTTCTTTGTTGATAGTTTATTGGTCGAAATGTCACTTTTACACGGGTTAATTTTCACATTGACATATTCTCTCACGTGACCGACACTAAACAAACTACAATCATCATCCTCTAAAATACAATTACCTACGAATTGATCTGTCACACAGGTCTAAATAAAACACTACTCGTAAGTCTGATTTATGCAGGCACAGATTAAAAAATGTCCGATGTGATCGGATTCCGTCCTCGAAAGTTCACGCACGGGGGAGCATAGAAAACAGTTTTTGTTCGAGTTCAATAGATGAAGGGCTGCGGTAATTTTAGTTGCAAAACCGTCGAAATTTTTTGTCTTGAAAACAGAAAGAAGGACACTGAAAGCTAGTAAAGTGCGAGCGATAAACGTAAACGAATTCTTTACTCACCTCTGAACAACGACTCTGATCGAGTTGCCCGCGTTGTTGAATAACGTTTGTGCGTCCTGATGCCTCACGTCCCTTGCGTCATAACTGCCAATTTTAGTGATCACATCACCTCTTTGCAGAACGCCGTCCGCTCTTGATCCGAAGGTTACCTGCGATGGCCAAAAAGAAATTCAAAAGTAATAAACGCACTGTATGATTAAAAAATGTGTGGTTATTATATTCAATTTGCAAAGAGATTTCCGCTCTGAAGTTAAAAGTGGAAAATATGAGAAGGCATTTCTTAGCTTGAATTAATACAGGGCGGAAGCAAATACCATACGTTTTATAACAAAAAATAGTTTTATTTGCGAAATTATTTTAAAAACCTGTACTTTGTAATGGTACCTTAGAATAAAAATGCCCAATAGTTCTATCACGTGAGGCGTCAGACGTAAAAGGCCGAACTAAAACTATCAACCTCTTGTCATCAACTACTGCGATGCATAAGAATGTTTATTTATTGATGGCTTCATGATTCGATAGATGTGGCAGACAAATGTTTTGTACGGATATAATTACGAAAGTTTAACTGAAAAAGTACAACTTTCAAATGCCGCAAAAATGACAATTTGCCGAATAAGTAACATTTATTGACAAGATTTTAAAATTTTTGAACATTCTGTGATAAGTGATCTGCTAAGATGTGAATCATAATAGCTTGCTGATTTTAACCTCGGTTATAGTTATAACGTAGCTGACGGGTCCCAAGGTTTTGGTACGTTTTATTGGAAGTATATTATAAAAATAAATGTCAACACTCAGACGAATCATGTGTTTATATTCGTGTTTAGATACCAATACAAGCTCGTATAAGTATAAACATGTATCAGACTAAAGACGCCCCTATGCGTGGTAAAACTAACGTACAAACCAGTGGTTCCCAAGCTTCATAATTATTTAAACCAAGACATCTGGCCTAACTAAACAAAACCAAATAAGAAACTACAAATATCTAGAATTTTGAGTGGTTGGTTTTTAGTTGACCCTGTATAAAAGTAAATTCGCCGGCAGAGAATATTCCGTAACGGTACAGCCAAATTTAATATTTCTATAATTTTAAATACGAATATTAATTATATTTCAAATTATATGTGTCAGAAACCTACGATAAATTTCTTTAAACTGTTTATTCTAAATGTATATCTATATGTAAGTTAAGTACTTATATAGATAAGCAAATGTTTATGACTCATAGCCAAGTGTTTGTGTTATCGCCGAAGTTGTGTGTCTATC
Source organism: Amphimallon solstitiale (assembly GCA_963170755.1). NCBI lineage: Eukaryota > Metazoa > Arthropoda > Insecta > Coleoptera > Scarabaeidae > Amphimallon > Amphimallon solstitiale. The sequence continues at coordinate 150,581,590 of OY720679.1, forward strand.
GTCTGGCACGTGCTAATGTGTATGGGAATTCGATTGACTAACAAAATGAACGGTGAAAGGAGATTTGCATGTGCAGCCCCGAGAGAGCGAAGCCTGATGAAGAATAAAGAAGTCAAAATTTTGAGCAAGGAAGCATTGTGCTTCCACAACAACTGTCAGCTGGTTGAATCAGTAGAGTGTTCACTTCAATTTAACGCAATAAGTAGATATTTGTAATAGAAAAATAACATATAAAAATGTTGCAAAGATCGTGCAAAGTCGGCCCGAACCATTTTTGTTAGGTTTGTGGTTGTTAAATTGTTGCAAGGAATGGCAAAATTATAACAGATTCATTAAAAACTGCGTATCTGCACTACTTTGGCTTCGCTGTAGGAGATATTGGAAAGCAGTGGATGTCTAAATTGTTTTGTAATGCGTGTAGAACAACGTTATACAGATGGTCGATGGGCAAGGAAATGTATTTGCCGCCAATGCTGTGGAGAAAACAGAAAATCACGACAATGGCTTTTATTTTTGTTCCACGAATTTCCTCATCTTTAGTATTAGTACAAGAATTGTAGGACACATAAAGTATGCAGACGTTTCATCAGTATCGAAGCCAGTTGAACATTTACACAATATTCATTACCGAAGTGTCCAGGTGTCAGTGATGTGTAAACTTCTGATCTCACTACGAACAGTGGCAGCGAAATGGTGTTCGACGGAAAACCCAAGCTGAACTGAATGATTTGGTCAGCGATTTGCATTCATCCAAAGGAAATTCTGAAATACTGGGATCACGTTTGCAACAGTGGACATTTTTCTCGAGCGAAACGAAAATTACTCAATCTAGAAATAGGAATAAAGTGCTATTGCCATTCTTCGAGAAGATAAATCAAATTTCTTTCTGCAATGCCATCAATGGTTTATTTCGAACAATGAATCAATCATACGTTAAAAATGAATGGCGACTTTTTTCGACGGTGCCATATACACCAAGGAAAGTTACGAATTGATTAAAGACATTTTGGGATTGATCAAGTACAACGAACATAAATTGAAAATTTGCATCGTTCATAACTTCCTTGGTAACCGAAAAAGTGACGACTACATGCAAATTGTCGCGGAACTGTTGCTGAATTACAAGATAATCGCGGTGTTCGTATGTCGCTAAAAATTCATTTTTTGCATTCCCACCAGGATTTCTTCCCGGAAAATGTAGGTGATACGAGTAACGAGCAGGACGAGCGGTTGCATGAAGATTTGCAGAGAATTGAGAGAAATTACCAAGGTGTCGGGGATGAAGGCATGATGAGCGATTATATTTGGAGTCTATTACGTGAAACAGAGCTACAAGAATACAAACGAAAAAGTTACACCACACTTGATTTGTAAATTTTGATTTTTTATTGAATAAATTGGCTATTTATTGTCGAGAATTGCAAAAAAGCGCCATTTCAATTATCTCGGAAAACTGACGACCTAGAGAAAAACGGACTCCGGATTCGGAATCAGCGTCGATAGTTATCTTAGGAACAGACTTTGGTTGCTCAGGAACAAAACCGTGTATTCCTAAACTATTAAATATATTTAATAGTTTATCTTAAATACGGCAATGTGTCAGCATTTGTAAATTGTTTGTCGATGACGTTCTAAAGATATAGGCGTCGTTTGTATATATAAATCTAAGCATACATAGTTTGTTTTCTATCAAGGCCTACGTTGTTTGTGTTTATGTAAATACTGAAGGGCATTGGAAAACAAATAATGTCTAATATCTTACTCTGCAGAGACAATAACATTTTAAAATGGTCGCAACTGATATTTCAATATTAAATAAACTGCTGAAATTAATTTAATAGTGCGTTTATTTCAAATGAAGTTGGTATTATTTTGTCTATGTTCTTTGTGTTTGTATTAACATATGCAAAATCTTGGTTTCTAATATAACTGTTATCTAAAGTAGAATAAGTTTTTTATTTAACTCTACTAAATAATGCCCGAAGATTATCTGTCGACCTGGATCGTCCTGGGATAAAAATATAAGCTAGCCAGGTAAAACGATTCAATTTTTTATAATATTTGAAAATATTAAAAATAACGGGCAAATAATTTGAGGGCTTCTTTACAATATGGTGTTCCCAACATCATGGGTCCTTTACAATATGGCGCCCATCATGGAGTCTTTACAAAATTCAGAAAATTTCCTTACAATTCTTGCGAATGCGAGCCGGCAACGCTGCGCCTTCTCAATCGCGCTAGACACGTCAAACTGCGTAGACCCATCACGACAGATTTGAACTATTCTGAAAGCATATAAGCACGCGTTGTCGACTCAATTCAGTCAGTATAGTGAAATTAAACTCGGCGGTTGATAAATAGTTTTGTGAATTTTTGCTCTTCTATCTTTAATGATAGATCGACTTTTAAATAGTCATAAAGCAGATGAAGAAAGTAAGTAAAGTCTTCAACCAGTGGCACGACTGTGAAGAAACGAAAATATCGTAAATATGATGATGGTTATTTAGAGTTTGGTTTTACGTCAACAGAAATTAATGTTTAAGAAAAGTCACAATGCGTATTGTGTATGAAAATATTTGGCAGCGGAGTATATGCTTTCGAGTAAATTGGAGAGTCATTTAGAAGCTAATCACCACAGCATGGTAAGCAAACCTCGCGATTTTTTTACCAAGAAGTTAAAAGAACAGAAACAACAACAAAACGCATTTTGTAACACTGCATCTATACCAAAAAAAAGCCTATACTAGCATCTTACAAGCGAACTTACAGCGAAATGTAAGAAGGTTCATACCATCGCAGAAGAACTTATTCTTCCGGCAGCTGTAAAAATGGTGAACACCGCGGTTGGTGAGCCTGCTGGTAAGCTGCTTAAAAAAGTGCCTTTGTCCAATAACACAATTGGTCGGAGAATACAACTTCTAGCAAGAGAGATATCAACGATCAATCAATTAAAAAAATTAAAGGAGGGGAATTTGGACTGCAGCTAGATGAAGCTACGGATAATAATAAGGATGCTCATTTGATATACTATGTACGGTTTATAGATAGTAATAATATTAAAGAAGATTTTCTGTTTTGTAAAAATATCACCTGTTCGAGATTCTTGATACATTCATACCTGAAAATAATTTGAATTGGCCAGGTGCGTTGGTGTCTATACTGATAGAGCTCGCTACATGTCTTGACTGCTATAGAGGATTACAGACACGTATTCGAAGCAAATTGCCAAATGCACTGTGGACCGTATTCAAAACACAGTGCGATTGAGGAACTTGCAATTCCGGTAATCCCAATGACATCATGTCTGTAAATAAAAATTCCACACGAAAAGAATTCCGATTATATTTCTTTCAAGATCATTCTTCAATTGTCCGAGTGTCGTATGATTTTGTCATAGTGTCTCTTGAAGTTGTTCTAATTTTTTTACTTCCTGATTTTGAATATTATTTTGTTTCGTTACTTAAACCTAGTACTGTTGTGTGAGTTTACGCATTGCCTACTGTACATTTGAAAATCGATTATAGACATTCTTCAAAACGGGAAAAAGCATCTCCGCCTAAACGCAAAACGAAAAACGGCTTCTTCTAAAACCAAAGTTTTATTGAAAAAAATGTATATCTAGTTACTTATTATTATTATTGTTTGTATTTGTATACCTATATTGTAGTGCTTCAAAACCGAATTTGGACTTAGCATCTGTTCCAGTTACTTTCCATAGTCCGAATGTACAAAATATTATATCTCGTGTAAATTTATTCTCAGTACCGAATGCAACATTTTCGAAGAAATAATGTAGATACCTACCAGTATTCCCGATTTAACTATTGTAAACAATATAATTGTATATCTGGAACAGACTGTACAGGGTGTAGATAAAGTCTGGAACAAAATTAATATTTCTGTTATCTTTGGTTTGATGGAAAAACCCTGAAACAGGTCGATTTTGTTTTTATCCCGTGCACTTTATAACATCGTGAATTTAATTCTGTCGTCATCTGGTTGCGCGCGGGCGTGACGTCATTAGTTTTTTCAAATGGTAACCCGCCACATTTATTACCCCTTGTCGTTAGGTATTCCATTGTGCATGCAACGGTATAAAAAGTTTGGTACCTTACATAACAATTTTTGGGAGAAAAATGCTTTCGAATTTCAAAAAATTAAAATTTTATTTCTAATGAAAAACTAATCAAAAATTATTTTAAAAAATCAGATAAATTATAATCCGAGGTTTATCTTGGATTGTCGTCAAACAAGACACCAAAAAAAATGTCAACGGAAGTGTTCAAATTGTCCGCCATTGGCCATTTGACACTGGCCGAGACGGACGTACACGCTTTCTACGACACGTCGTATTGTCTCTGCACCAATATTTCGCATTTTCTCGCGGATACGATATTTCAGATCATCCAAGTTATTTGGCTTATTGGTGTACACCTTTGATTTCACATAACCCCATAGAAAAAAATCAAGTGGTGTGAGATCTGGCGAACGGGCAGGCCATTCAATTGTTCCCCTTCGTCCGATCCATCTCCCGGGGAAAATTTCGTCGAGGTAACTCCGAACACGCCAGCCAAAATGTGGAGGTGCTCCATCTTGTTGAAACCAGATTCTGGGGTGAGGCTTGTCGGGGGTGTTTTCATCCGGAAATAATTCTACCAATGTTGGCACTAGCGTAAATCTTAGGAAATGTAAGTATGTTTCAGCGTTTAAATTTCTGTCCAGAAAGAAAGGCCCCACAATGCGATCTCCCACTATTCCCGCCCATACATTAACTTTTTGCCGGTGTTGGGTGTGCTCCTCTCGAACCCATCGAGGATTTTCGCCCGACCAGTACCTACAATTGTGGCGATTCACTTCACCGTTCAAGGTAAAAGTTGCTTCGTCACTAAAAACCACATTGTCGACAAATCCGGGATTCTCATCGCACCGTAGCATGATTTGTTCACAGAACTCGCGTCTGCGGTCGAAGTCATCTTCATTCAGTTCCTGAACCCGATTGATTTTGTACGGATGAAGTTTTTCCTTCTTCAGCAATTTGGCTACTGTGGTAAAATCGACTGCATGATCCCTAGCAATGTTCCTTGTTGAAGTGTGGGGGTTGTCCTGAAGTTCCAAGAGAATATTGACCCTTCTATCTTCCTCAATTCTTGGTCGACCTTGACGAGCCCTGTCTTTTATGAAAGAAATCCATATCGTAAGGTAATTCTAATAGTAATAGGGTAAAAATAAATCCTCTTTTAAGCCTTACATTAATTTTATTATATGCTCTAGTAGTACATGTTTCGGCCCATGGCCATCTTCAGCTAGAATCTAAACAATTTCATAGCATTAGGACCATAATGAATGGATGCAAAAAAACTTACAGTCAAATCAACAGGAAAATACACGTCCAAATGTAGCAACGTACAAAGTAATAAAACAAAAACAAAACTGAAATCTATAACCGTTGTAATGTTTGAGTTTTGTTTTTGTTTTATTACTTTGTACGTTGCTACATTTGGACGTGTATTTTCCTGTTGATTTGACTGTAAGTTTTTTTGCATCCATTCATTATATAATACAAGGTCCTAATGCTATGAAATTGTTTAGATTCTAGCTGAAGATGGCCATGGGTCGAAACATGTACTACTAGAGCATATAATAAAATTAATGTAAGGCTTAAAAGAGGATTTATTTTTACCCTATTACCCTGTCTTTTACACTACCAGTTTCGGCAAATTTTGCGACAATTTTGCTCACCGTTGACCGCGAAATCGGTGCGCGGTTTGGATTTTCTGTATTGAAAAACTGACAGGCTTCTTCATGGCTACGTATTTTATCACCACAACCAACAATAATGAGAATTTGAATCCGCTCTTTTTCGCTCAAATTCGCCATTTTCGCAATGCACGTTCAACACTACCAATGGAGCAAGTATTGTGAATGGATAAGTTCAAACACCAAGTAATGAACTGTCAATATGAAGCATGTCGTAGAAAGCGTGTACGTCCGTCTCGGCCAGTGTCAAATGGCCAATGGCGGACAATTTGAACACTTCCGTTGACATTTTTTTGGTGTCTTGTTTGACGACAATCCAAGATAAACCTCGGATTATAATTTATCTGATTTTTTAAAATAATTTTTGATTAGTTTTTCATTAGAAATAAAATTTTAATTTTTTGAAATTCGAAAGCATTTTTCTCCCGAAAATTGTTATGTAAGGTACCAAACTTTTTATACCGTTGCATGCACAATGGAATACCTAACGACAAGGGGTAATAAATGTGGCGGGTTACCATTTGAAAAAACTAATGACGTCACGCCCGCGCGTATAGCTACTATATTTAGGACAGCTGACTCGTCGGCCATTTTGGAGATAAATGTCAGTTCATATCACGATACACTTATACCGGTATGCTCACTTTAGCTGTCAATGACGTCATTGCGGACAGATTGACAGTTCTCATATAGGCTACATTTTGACGCAGTTATCTCCAAAATGGCGGACGAGTCAGCTATGCTTTATATAGTAGTTGTACCCGCGCGCAACCAGATGACGACAGAATTAAATTCACGATGTTATAAAGTGCACGGGATAAAAACAAAATCGACCTGTTTCAGGGTTTTTCCATCAAACCGAAGATAACAGAAATATTAATTTTGTTCCAGACTTTATCTACACCCTGTATATCGATACCTTACTTTGAAAACCTCGTATGTCCATATGAGCAAATTTTACACGAGCAACAATAAACTGTTTTTTGTTGGTTGTTATTTTAACTTTGTCATAATCATACATTCTACGCTAATATATCAACTGAAAGATTAATTTGTCGATTCAGAATTTGAACATTTTTATTTTTGAAGGATTTTATGATAACTTACGAGGTTTTCTAATCAATTACGGGAAGAAATAAAAGTTACGAGGTTTTTAGTCTACAATTTACAGAAAGAGATTTTAGTACGTTTTTTTTTTAAAAAAACATTTTTATTATTTTATCATTAATTCTAAAGCAAAAGTAGGAAACTTAAAGAATGTAGAATTATGTTTAAAAAATGGATCAGAGGCAGTTCTACTGATTAAGTTAATCATTTTATTGAAATAACGTTAAACAGAACGATTCAACTTACAAGTAAAAAAAACTAACAATAATTTTAATGATAGACATTAAATATTGTACATTTTATTATAAAACAATTACTTAAATGCTAAATTATCATAAAATGAATGAAAATCGCTCAGCAAGTTATTCTTTAATGCCTGCAAATTGTCAAATTTGTCTTTTGTTATTTCTCTGGGCTTAGAATACAAATTGGGCAGTGAGTCGTTTGGGATATACTTATCGTTCTTATTTGGGCGCTTATTCAGTAAAGACCAATCGTCAGTATGACTTATTTTAAAATGAATCTCTTTATTCGGTGAATATTTAATCGCTTTTAAATCATTAACCATTGGGTCTCCTACGCGACTACCTGGTCTAATGGAATTAAAGTAATTAACTTTAGAATAATCACGGAAAAATTTATGATTTAAGTAGTGAACATCATATGGTTTCGGCCACTTACGAGCTTTACGGCAGTGGACAGCATACTCTGCAGGAATGTTAATCTCACGATTTTTGAGCCTCCTTTCGATACACGCATGCATGCTGTCCACTTCCATTTGGGTATGACCTTTTTCCAAGTATTTCTGTATAATGTATATGTTCTTTTGTATCGCTAAATTCAAAAGTGCATTAGATAAAGTTGAGTTTTTATTTTGGTAGCCACAGTTGTCACTGTAAAGGATTACTTCTTCTCCAGCTTCTATTTCTTGGTTCAATATAAAATTACAAATAATGCTTGCAAATTCTGAAGCACCTATATCACCTTCGCCCTCATGCCATATGAAGCAAAATCCTTCTTGATTCTTCATATTGTATAGCGTAAAGTTGTGAACACATAGTTTTCGTTTGTAATATAATGAAGAAACTGTTGAATGCGGGGACAGTAATACTTTCTGTAAATCCATACAGTAAACAAATTTAGTTTCTGTTTTGCCTTTTTGCTTTTCTTTCCTAGCAGCTTCCTTATTTTTCTGATGTTGTAAATAGTTCTCTTCAGAAAGATTTTTTGTTTTAAAACTGGTACAAATATCGCACTGATCTTTTTTCGGTACGAACAAACTGAGATTAAATTCCTCAAACACTGATGCAAAGGTTTTTATCGAAACTGTTTTGATTTCTGGATTTCGATCATTTGCAAATTTTTTGTATTCTAGAAACAGCTCAGCTTTAGTCTGCCAAATAGGCTCCAAGTACAATTTGTTACTTCTTGATCTGCAGTAGTGCGATTCCATTTTGGGCAAACTATCGAAAAACATATGCACCATATTTTTCGCTTCAATCCATTGTGGATTTCTTTTTCCAATGTCATCATTAGAATTGAGTGGCTTCACTTTCGTTTTGGTCCAATGATGTAATGACCATTCTCCAATACCAAGGGTATTTATAAACATTTTTTTACAAACTCTGTAAGACACACCATCTTTTTTTAATTTTAAAACAAACGAAGAATTTCGTCTGGATTCCTCCTGGGGTTTTCTTCTGACTGTCGGCAAAACATCCACTAGACCTCGTATGTACTGCTTGCGTTCTTGCCAGCTGAAATTTTCCCAAAACTCATTAAAAATATCTTCGCGGTTTTTTTCCGAAAATTCTTTACATTTTAAAGTTTTTCCCTTGAAACTTTGCTTACAGTTGCAAGGTGGCAACATTTTACGCGCTGATTTAGGTTTATTGAACACAGCTTTACCATCTTCTGATTTTCCCCTCCCTTTATACTCTAAACCTCTCATTCTTTTATATTTATTTTGGTTACAATCCCATGTTTCTTTGTTACTTTTTCTTTGACGACGACGTTTTTTCTCCGAAATTTCTAGAACTACTTCATTATCGTTAGTGTGAGTAAGTGACTCACTATCACTGGCAAGATGTATTTCGTCATCAAGAGGCAAAATCAGATAATCGTCGTTGTCTTCTATATCAGCTAGTGAAATTAATTGGTTGGAATCAAGTGCAACATCTGATGTTTCAAAATGTGTGACTGAATTCGTACTCGTGGACGGTTGAATATTCAAATTATTTTGGTCGTTTTCTTCATTGTTATTTTGCAATAATTTCATTATTTTTTCCACTCTGGAACTCATTTTAGTCTGAAACAGTTAAAAATAGTTTATCAAGCAAACCTCGTAAGATCTGAATATTTTGAACAATTGAAATATGAAAACCTCTTAAGTTTTTCGCTGAATATTAGGAGCAATTCTAAGGATTATGTAGTGTGATGTGACAATTGAATTACATACAAGGTTTTAATGGGATCTAGTCTGCACTGTACTTAATAAAAACCACTTACCTTTATAATGTTTAACCCCAAAAAACGAAGCAAATAACACTCACTCTACTTTCCTGTAACTGTCAACATAAAATCGAGAACTTACGAGGTTTTCGATTTGTCGATAATGCTGATTTTCTTACGAGGTTTACAAATAAGTTAATAGGTGGCGCAATATTAAAATTTAAGTTACGAGGTTTTCACAGTACATACAGAATAAGAGCATTAACGAAGTATGTCATCAAGCTCAATTTTGCAAAAAAGTGAAGTTACGAGGTTTTCAAAGTAAGGTATCGATATATTCGTTTACGCTATTTTACGCATTCAAAAAACTTTAATTATGCTGTATTTTGTAACCCCACATAGCTTTGACATTTTTGATATGACAATTAAAAAGTAAAAGTAAATATTTCAATTACAGGACCGTTGAAAATCGCAAATTGCCATTGTCAACAAAGCGAAAAAAAGTTATGGTAAATTCTGGCTTGCAACATTGGAGAATTCAAAATAGATGCAAAAAACGTAAAATCGCTGAGAAGAAATAGATGACGTTAGTAAAAAGTATAACAATTTGTTTTCTAGAAAAGTTAATGTAGATAACATTACTATAGTTGACATGCAGATAGAAAAAATGAATAGAGGACAGAGTGATAATGAAAGTTGATTTGCGGAAAGACAAAACCGTCTAACCTTCATCAATGTTCGGGCAAATACAGAACTGAGAAAAAGTACTGAGTGATGTATGATGGTTGAAAAATTGTTGTATGGCAGACCATTTACAACCTCAGCTGTTCAGAAAGGCAAAGTTTACGAGGAAAGAATAGAACAGGAGAGATAATAAACTGGTGGGAATAGGTATTAGTTAGACGAAAGTTACCACTTTAAGGCAGGTCAGTTATGGCAATATTGACCAATAATAATTTATAAAATGAGTATTTTGAATAACTTGTCATATATCTGACATGTTTCATTTTGTGTTCAGTGACGTGACATACATATTCTAGGCATGTTTTTTTTAATGTTTAATTAAAAAGAATTAAAGGATTGAAAAAATAATGCACTCGCGATATTTATTTAATTATTATTGGACTAAGAACCTATTTTAAATGATTTTCGAGAACATACGAAGTGTACATATACCCTATACATAATATTTATGCACGCCTATGCATTGCGGGTGCCATATTGAGTTACCACTTTGGACAAATATTATTTTGAAGTATACTCTCCTGTTCTATTCTTTCCTCGTAGGGCAAAGTTAACGAGAAAAATGCTATAAGAACGTATATTGAACGAACAGGATAAAAAGTTACGGATTGTGGTTTATTTGTTCATTTAGACCATGGCTGATTAGCCGCTTTTCCAGATGGGCTAACCGACAGTGGAGGTATTATCGGGGGTAATACCATAAGAGTTTGTGTTTATCCGGACAAACTTTCAGTTTGAACGAAAGCTTTGTTGCTTGGTAACTGACGAGAACAAATAACATGGTAAAACCGCGACACCGAAGGTGGAGCGGTTTTACATTTTGTTATTTGTTCGAGTCGTGTTACCCTTAAGCAACAAAGTTTGAGTTTTGTCAAAATGAAAGTTTGTTCCGGAAATAAACACAAACTCGAATGGTATTTGGTAAGACAATTTAATGAATCATTTAATTAATATTAATAAACCGAAATATTTTTATTTAACATTCGTTTGAATACATATACAAAAGAAAGAGAATAATACATATGTTTATGTATGAAATTTATTTGAACGATACTGTCAGAATTGAATTTTCGTTGCCATGGAAAATCAACATGCAGTTTATCCGCTAGCAAACATGCAGTTTATCCGATGGCAAACTAACACAGCGTGTATTAAAATGTCATGTTTTTGACAGATGAATTAAATTGTCGAGGTTAAATGTCCAAAGGCAGCAGAAAACTTGACAATCGCTGAGGCAATTAAAACGATTAAAGGTTCTTGTTTGCAAGAAAGTACTCGATTGAAAAGATCAGATAATTATTATTATCAGGTGCAAGGACAAATTGCATGTCACCGGTAGGAAGTATCGTCACTTTAAAATCTAAAGACATTTAAATCGAGCGGATTTTGCCTGATTATGAATTTTGGAACAAAACATTGAAAAATTTTGTTTCGATAAAACTGTTTTACATGAAAACATAGACCAATGAACATGTAGGAGTATGAAGATTGAGAGCCAAGGGAACATTTTCAAGATATATCTTAATACAGAAATTTTGCGGGTAGATCACCTTTATCTTCATTATTGATAAATTTTTATGAAAAAACAACCGATTGTTCGCCATGTTCTTTTTTCCACGAGTGGATCTTCTTTTTTTTTATATTTTTTTTAATTTCTGAATTAGTGCTGTTGTAGAACATTTTTCTCCAATAAAATTGTATTTCAGAATTCATCAATTAATTGCAATTCATATTCATTCCCAAAATTATGGGTTCCAAAATTAAAACTGATGATTTCTGAATTACATTTGATATCTGAATAACAATTGATTAACTTAAATTACAGTTGAGGCTATCTGAAATACAACTGCCTAATCTGAATTTCATTTGATCTTTTCGGAAACTCAACTGACATGGCAATTGGCGCTTTCTGAATTACAATTTAGAAGTGGTGTAGATAAGTACCAAATTAGAGAATGGAGATTTTAAAATTTCCATACTCTTCGGTTGACCATTGCCTCTCAATCAAATACAGAAAATGTTAAGTACGTCCCATGTATACTTTTTGTGCGTAAGAGAATCCAGCAAACTGCCGGCATAATGACTGTCAAAGGAAAATGCATTTTTCTCCTTCGGGCGATATTATTTGCCGAAATTAAGAAATAAAAAAAGTTTTGTCATGAAGAAAACAAAATTTTTTTTTATTTTGTTATTAAACCAAAAATTAAAAAACTAAAACGTTGGCGCATTTTCAAACAATATTTTAACAAGTATGCAGTTTAAAATTTGAAAATCGTTTTTTTTCAGAAATCGCTAATTACTTTTTCGATATCTACTCCGTCTCCCAAACTTGACCGTCCCGATTCACCTTAATTATTTTTTTTCATAAGCCACTCTTAAATATCCCCCCGAAATTACAACGAATTTTTTTCAAGGCGAAAACCACCGGAAATTTATTCAAAATCGCGGGGATGCGAGTGAACATCCGATTGATGTGACTCACGCAATGGATTTGATTTCATCAAATTGCGTTTCTTTAAATAACTATAACACATTTTCAAAACAAGAAAAAAAAACACAGACAGCACGCGTTCCTACAGAAGAAGAGCACACAATTACCAACTTACTCTTGTCACAATTAAAGGTGTGTTCAAATCAGCGCCCCCTACTAAACTGAAACCCCACGGTTCATCGGGTGAATTTCGTTTTAGAGTCAGCAGCACTTCCTGCGTTCGACCCCCCATTATCGGGGGATACTCGACAATCCGACACTCAATGAATAACCGTGTACGAACTACATGCACGGCGAAATGGAAAAATTGAGGTTATTTAGTTTATTTTCGGCGCTTATATATACGTAGGTAGCAGAAGACGCCGGATTGTTTTGTGTACAGCGAATGGTACAATGCGTAAGACGGGAAGAAAAGAAACTAAATAACGTCAAGCTTTCGATTTCCGACGGTATTTCTTCAACAGGTTTCTAACAGGCTCGCACTAATATTCTCCTGCCGGCAGGAGTGTTATGGGATCAGCAGGAATCCCCCCCGCCTTGTTCCACCAATGGTTCACTCTTTAAGATATATGTATCTCGCGTTGTATTCTTGTTGCAGAAATAGCTCTCTCTGCCAACTAATCTATTGCGCTTCGACTTTTTCAGATGCTAACATGTGTGTGCCCTCTATACATAAAACTTTGATGCGCCTTCAACGATGTGTTTCAATATAACGGAAGAAATTGATTCGGACGACGAAATCTAATCTTATCCGTTAGTAATTTGCATTACAGTACAATCGCGCGTTTTGCCAGCGCCGACGCCTTTCCCTGTCATAAATCAAATATAACTTTCATTTCAATACACACACACACACACACACGCGTACTAAATCTATTTTTGCGGATGCCTAAATATTCGAACCGCTTGCATTCAGTTTTCTGATATAAAATATAAGACGGGATATCTGTACTAGGGTCGAATTGAATTTTTTTCAAACGTCAACAACTAGGTACGAAACAAAAGTTAAGGTGACCAGATTTCGATTTTGAAATTCGGGACGTTATACAGCAAGTCCCAAAAACATACCGACAAACTTGAAGGGGTGGGTGGTAGGGGACATCAATACTTTCGTTATACATTTTTTATTGCAACTATGGTTTTTGTTAGGCAGCTAATAGTTATTTATGTAACAAGTCAGTAAAGTGATACTTTATCGAACGAGTCTGATTTACGAGCCAAGCGAGTGAAGCGAGCGCGGCGAGTAACAGACGAGTTCGGTAAAGGTACTTTACTGACTTGGTGCATACAAAATTTTATCGCCAACCGTGAAAATTGTTAATTTAAGAAATAAAGATATAATAACTTATGACAGTTTATGACAGTTCTTTACCTCCGTAAAACGCTATGGTAACGCATCACTTTACTGACGGTTGGCGATAAAATATTTTTTCATCACAATAAACATTTCGCAGATGCCGATTTTGAGATCGTAGTAGTTATTTGTGACATTTAGTTGTCAACATAACATTTACTTTGTTGATTGAACAGAAATATTTGGAACGTAGGCAAACACATCATACAACCTTTGTTTCCATCCATCATCGCCTAAGAGAGTGTGGGCACCGAAGTGTGGTCGTGGTTGTCTAAGAACAGCTCGAACGGTTCAATTTGAAGAAGAAGTTCTTCACTGCGTGGAAAAAACCAACCTACAAGTGTTCGCGCAATTGCACACCATATGGGAACCTCCACCTCGACGGTTCATCGTGTTATTCATGACCAATTTCTCCCTTACCATTTGCAAGATTTAAATCCTGAAGATAGCCCGCATTGATTATGCCAATGATTTTTTGTCACAACGATTCTGATATCGGTTATTGAGTATTGTTTTCTGATGAGGCATGTATTTCAAACGCGGTGGTTTGTTTAATATTGTGAAACAGTCACATTTGGCACGATGAAAATCCTCATGCTCTGGTCTCTAGAATACACTAGCAACAATTATATGTGGGTTGGTATATCTAGTAGTTCACTTGATGCCTGCTCGTTTGAACGCAAATCTGTTGGTGGAGCAATTACATAGACAAGACTAATTCCTTTATTGTCGGTGATATGTTTGGCATCTGGAAATATATCATCGATAATATGTAGACGAATCAGTCTTGTCTATGTAATTGCCCCACCTAAACGAACTCACCAGCCGCTACTGATAAGAGATCATGAGAAAAACCTCGAACGGGATTGGAAGCATTCCCTTTAAAATAGAGATATTTAAGGAATCTCTGCACCATTTCAACTGCTCGAATGCGATATAAGGATATAGGGGGACCAAACAAGGGAAGCATACTCAAGTTTAGAACGCACAAAGGAATAGTAAAGTTGACGATGTCATAAATTCCGTGTGGTTCTCATCACAAATCCCAGCATTTTCAATGCAGAGGAAGTATTCTCCGAAATGTGTTTCGAAAAGGTAAGCTTCGAATCAAACTCTCTATTTAGGGCAGATCACCAAAACCAAACCTGTATTCGTAATGTAGTGGGTAATGCTTTCTTGTGAATGTCAAGATCGGGCATTTAAATATACTCATTTGAAGTCTATTAATGTCACACCAGCGTTCTATAATATGACTCTGTGACTGAAGAAATCGGCAGTCTTCCATGGAGCCTATTCTTAAGAAAATCTCGCCTTCAAAGGGCAACTTTTCGTACTGCAACTGATCACATAAATCATTAATAAAAATTAAGAAAAGTAAAGGCTTCAGGTTACTTCCTTGAAGGACATCCGACGCAGGCACAAACATGTCCGAGACTTGGTCCATACAAGAAACAAAGTTCCTACGATCCGTGAGATATGATACAAAAAATTATACTAGTTTGGAAACAAAGCCAATTGTAGACAGTTTACTAAGCAGCAACTGATGATCAATCCCGTCGAATCCTAACCTTAATTATAATTGTCTGCTTTTAGTAGTGATTATTATTTAATTAGGTAAATTTTTAATTTTTTTAATAATTACTTACGGCTGAGATGTAAACTCCAGACTTCTCGATGTCTTGTTGGTTGCGCTACCATTACGCCGCCGCGGGCGTCTGTGTTCGAGACTTTAAATCGTAAATTTTAAATTACTATGCAACATATTCCATCTGTTACTTGATATAATTCAGTACAATTTAAAGATTCGAACTCAGACACCCGTGGTGGCATAACGGTAGCGCAACCGACTAGAAATCGGGAGTTTGGGGTTCGCATCTCAGCCGTGGGTAATTTTTATAAAATTAAAAAAGTCCCTACTTAAATAATTATCAGTGCTAAAAGCAGAAAATTATAATTAGAATTTCCAACACTAAGAAAAACTAATTGTAAAGTAATTTAAAAGTTTTTTTTGCATATTTGTAACAAATTTGAAAACAAAGGTGACAAAAACAAAACTTTTTAAAATCTCTGAATTCGCCCCACGTTACGGTACTAAATGTTCAGTTCGAAAACATAAAGACTGGATTTTTGTTTTCGATTTGTAGCTTTCAAATGAATAAAGATCTCCATTCGCCACAATTCTCCACGGTTTCTGTATTGTTTCAACTTTCATGCAAAATCTCATTTAATTTCGACTATAACCATCATCGTTTCAAAGTGTAAAACAAACAGATGAAATACTAATGCGATTTTAAGGTATTTATTACGAGATATCATTTAAATAGCGGCAATCTTCGCACTTACAAATGGCATATAAAATAAACACAATTATGACACTTTATTGTCCCAATTACTGTTAAAGCAACAAAGCGAGGTAGTATTATTTTATTTTCAATTCATTCCTGAACATTATCGCATCCTTCTTTTAATATTTGTTTTGTTTGGCACAAGAAACGCTCGACCGGGCCAAAACTTCAATAGCTGATGTTTGTCTGTATTATTCAGTTGGACCCATTCAAAAAAATCTGCCAAATGTGCATATGTTACTTACATATTTATATACAGGTGCAGCGAAGTTTTCGATAGAGGAGAGTCATTAATCGCAAAATTGTCGTCATCTATTAATAAATGTCTTTGTCGGATCATCAAGGATTACTGAAGCGGAATTGAACAATAGGATGTTGTTTTAATAGGCACTTAATTCCTTTCCATTTGGTTCCTATTATCCACAATGACAAACGAGGTGACAACTTCTTTGCTAGAGTGGCTGAAGTTAAATTTATTTTTCATTATCTATTTACTCGACTTCAATACAACAATAGGGAAGACCGGGGATGGTTGGTACAATTTTTAGGTTGAACTTTTCTGTAGCTCATCTACAGATATAATTGAAAATTGGGTAGTAGACTAAGTAATTAGCCATAGAGTTCGTAAAAGAAGGATAAGGAAAATAACGAAGTTTTGTCTAAGGGGCACGTTGGTACACACTATGAGGTTGATTCGTACTATTTAATTTTAACACTACAATCAAAGAAAAAACGTTAAATAGTAGGTTTTATTTTCAACAATAGTGTTTTACATTCAATTGTCGGACTCACAATCATGACATATGTAGAGTGTAGTCACATCACAGCATTGTTCGTGTGACCATAGTTTACACTGCGTCATTGAATCAACGTTTCCTCAGGTACACTATTTGAAAATGGTTCAACACACACTAACCATATGGTTTCCTCGTCATTGCTATGCTCCTCCTTCTTACTATCTTCCGTAGCTTCAAAAACATTTTCCTTAACGCTATCTACATTCTTGGCATTCTTCCCTTTTACTTTCTTATACGTAGTATAAGGAAGTATTGTGATGATGAAAATTTTCGACCTCAAGATTTTTGCATATGTCCGCGTTTTGAAGTCCCCTGATACCGAAAAAGTGGTTTTTAAAAAATGTCTGTCTGTGTGTGACCACGATAGCGGTCAAACCGCTGTAATATCAATTCTAAATTTTGTATAAACGTGTATAATCTCCCTCTTGAGATCTGATTAGTTCTTCAGTAAAGTCGGTAGACCGGAAGTAGCAATTTACTTCAGTGAAAGAATCCAATTTTGCCAATATTTCGTCAACTACTAAGTTTAAACAAATTTATAAAGAAATCATATGTACTTAGAATTAAAATTGAGAACAATTTTATTTAAAAAGTTTTTCGAAATTCCTACCAGAAGTATTTGAAACTCAGTCTGAATCACAATACCCGACATGTTTGTTTTTGCCAATTTTTGAGCAACGTATCCTTTTTACAGCTGCCCAATGCGCTTTTCCGTAATTGTTGTTAAATCTGCTTACGTCATTAACAGCAAATGTAATGTCTGGTCGTGTTCCTTGTACAAGGTATAGCAAGCTGCCAACTGCTTCTTGGCATGGAATTGTCGCCATTTCGCAAATTTCGTCATTGTTTTTTGGACACATACTCACTGAAAGTTTTCATTGATTTGCACTTAGTCATGTTGAACCTCTCCAATATCTTCGTAATGCATCTTGATTGGTCCAAACAAATTGCATCTTCGTCATAAGTGATGTGCATCCTAACACAATTAGTTGCTTTTCCCATATCCTTCATTTTGAAATAATCATTTAAGAGTAGGGTACTTATGAGAGTTCTGGATCCACCACCCCCCACCACTCCCCCAGGTCAAAGGTCAAGGGGTCAAGGGTCAAGGGTCAAAGGTCAAGGGGTCAAAGGTCACCGGAGGTGGAGGTCAAAGGTCACCGGAGGTGGAGGTCAAAGGTCAAGGGTCGAAGGTCAAGGGCCAAAGGTCAAGGGTCGAAGGTCAAGGGTCAAAGGTCAAAGGTCAAGGGTCAAAGGTCAAGGGTCAAAGGTCAAAGGTCGCCGGAGGTGGCGCCCTCTGACATTCACTAACCCAACTAATGTAGCGCCCTCTGACGGCCACTAACCCAACTAATGTAGCGTCCTCTGACGGCCACTAACCCAACTAAGTGGCGCCCTCTAACGGTCATTTGCCAAACTAAAAATGGCAGATTTCTTGATTACCAACCCAACTAAAATGGCGTCCTCTGACGGTCATTTGCCAAACTAAAAATTGTATCTCATCATTACCAACCCAACTAAAATGGCGTCCTCTGACGGTCA
The DNA here is from genome assembly GCA_963170755.1 of Amphimallon solstitiale. Lineage (NCBI taxonomy): Eukaryota > Metazoa > Arthropoda > Insecta > Coleoptera > Scarabaeidae > Amphimallon > Amphimallon solstitiale. The sequence goes on from OY720679.1 coordinate 150,600,178, forward strand.
TTTGCCAAACTAAAAATTACATCTCTCATCATTACCAACCCAACTAAAATGGCGTCCTCTGACGGTCATTTGCCAAACTAAAAATTAAATAAAAGAACAAATAAAATTATTGATTTTTTATTTATAGATAGTCATATATACATATTTTTTAATATTATAAAATAAAATTATAACACATTATCTTTATCAATCCAAGAATTGTGAGAATTATTGAAACCAAACCATTTTACATAAACTTTCCCACCCTTCCTACATAAAACTTTTTCAATCAGATAGGCGTCTCCATGTTTAGTTTTCTGCAATTCATATTCATAAAAACCTCCTAATATTGGCTGTCCATTCATATCTTCCAACATATACGTTGTTGGATTAGTAACTTTAACTTTAACAATCTTAAACAATTCACCACTCCAGTTGCTAACATAGCCTTTCGAAAAAACACCCTTAAATTTACTAATTCTAACGATATCTCCAATTTTAAATTTTCGTTTTCCAATTGTTTGTATATCATTGTAGACAGTAGAAAGCAGGAGCTTTTCATTTTTCTTGGTGACATCACAAGGTCGCATTTTAATGGTTCGATGTTTTGCTTTATTATAGGTGTCAGTTACTGAAGATAAAATATCTATCCACTTATAGCTACCTTTCATAGTAAATTCCTTATATAATTTTCCCTTAAGTGTACGAATAACACGTTCAGCAATAGACGCTTTCATTGTACTATATGTCGAATAATGATTTATATTATATTGTTTCATGAGATTTTGAAATCGGGTATTATAAAACTCTTTACCATTGTCGGATTGTATATTTTTTGGCTGTCGAGTATCTTGAAGAATGTCTTCCATTGCATTACATACATCTAACCCGGTTTTAGATTTAAGTGGTCGAGTCCATAAGAACTTTGAGAAGCAGTCTATAACCACGAGTATATATCTATACCCGCCATTTTCCCGAGCATGCGGGATAAATTCGGCTAAATCAATCTGCCACAAATCATCAAAACCTCTAATAATGAAGCGACGTCTGGGGAAGAATCTTCGAGTGGGCTTGTGTAACTCATTAACTATATCACGCTTAATACTGCTCATTATTAATGACTGTAATCTAGTGTTTATATATGCGCGAGTGTTTCATATAACAATGGTAATTAATTTTTTAAAAATTCATTCCTGACTGCATTATTTCAAGTTTTTGATTTCTTTTCAAGGTTTTTTCTTATAGCTTCTAGTTTAGCATTGAGTTTAGCTTCAATTCTACTCTCAACATTTTTTTCCATTCGATACAGCTTTTGATTAGTTTCATCTTGTAGAGTATTTGCACTAACGTCGACAATCCCTTTGATTGTATCCAAGTTAACGCCTTTATTTAAATTATTTTTCAATGCAAGTATTTCACCATCCAAATCATTCTTAATTTTTTCAATCTTCTTACTAACTTCAGAATTTGTTGCATAGTTTTTTCTTAAAACGTCAAATTTAGCATCAATCTTCTTCTCAACAGTAGCTTGCATCTGGTTTAATTTCCCATTAATCGACTGTTGAACATTATTTACACTAACATTAACAATGACTTTAAATATATCCAAATTAACAGTTTTATTTAAATTAGTTTTAAATGTGTTCAAGTTCTCATTCAATTCCTTCTTAATTTTACCAATCTTATCACTAACTTCCGCATTTGTTGCAAGGTTGCTTCTTAAATTGTCAAGTTCAACTTCTATTCTATTCTCAACAGCAGTTTGCATCTGATGTATGATATTGCTGACATCCTCACCTACTTTGGAGTTTGAGGTATCTATCTTTATTCGAATATCATTCACTACATGATCAATCCTTAGATCTATTATACCAAGTATTCTAGATAGGTGGCGCTTATTAACAGAATCTTGATCGTGTATAGGATCTGCTACACGACAAATGCGTTTACCGCCAATATCAACATCACCTTCTTCTGTTAATGGTAAAGATGGCTTTTGACGTTTAACGCTAGCTTTACTACTGCTAAGATATCTACCAAATTTGTCTACACTCATTACGATACTGATAAAAAATGTTGAGAGTATTGATTATTTATTCAATTACTCCACATTCTTTAAGCTCTTCAACGATAGATGTAACCTCATTATGATGAATTTCATTACCAGAATCCTGAGAAGCTTTCAAAAGTTTAAGACGATCCACGAGCTCATTTATATCATCCCAATAGACATATTGATATGTTGCATTAGTGTTGGCAACTAACATGTCACCTATACGTCCGCCAGACCATGTTTCTGAAGTCGAAAATCCAATTTTTTTAGCGAGAAGAGGTTTTATTATTTTTCCCCATTTGTACGCTCTAGTTCCTCTCAAATGATTTTTCAAATAGAATTGTTTGCGATGTACATTGGTTTCTTGTAAAATATCATAGTATTGTAATAGATCATTGTCATTATAGTTATTTGGTCTAGTTTTAAATATTAATTCATAGAGACCATATGAACCAGGAAATCGTTTATTATTGATTATTATATCATTTCCATCTAGATATAATGCACGAGCGCCCAATTTTAATCTATTTGTTTCAGGTTCAAACGTTACACCATACGTCGTATCATATACATTGCTCGTGTCTTCAAAAAAGCCCTGTACGAACTCTCTCGGTAATGGATTAAGATTTTTATAAGACGTGCTAGATGAGTGCGAATTATTTTCTAACAGTGAATTAGATTGTTGATCGAATGGATGCACTTCTGTCAGAGGTTCTTTCACAGCTTCATTCATGTTAATGTTTTGATTGTACATTTGCATATCGGGTACTGTAGAAGTTGACAATTTTTCATTATTTTTCATAGTGGTGGCAAACGTCATTAGAGGTTCTTTAATTGTCTGTGTTTCCTGTTTTATTGTTGTACTTAAACCTTTCAGATTCTCAGTAATTGGTTTAAACATTTTTTGAATTAAATAATCCTCATCTGAACGATTAAGTTTCAACTGCATATACTTATTTTTTATAACTTTACTTGCTTTAATAATATCCCGCTTCATTTTATCATAATTTATGTTTCTACTATTAACTGCTTGTCCTCGCATGATTATTTGTAGACAGACATATATTAAATGAATAATGCGAATACGTATAGTTCTTTATAAAGATTATCTAGATGTAAATGTTTACTAACAGTGAGAAAATACACTCAAAAAATATACAAAAGATGTCACAACAAACATATTATCATCAAGTAGTGAGGTGTCGGTGGTATTCATGATTTACTGAAGTCACCTATACGATTATACATCTATATATTAAATGATATCCATACAATAATTCACAAACATATATAGTGATCGAAACCTTTCCTGTAACGACCATTATGTATATCACTATCCTTATCTATCACCAAGAATCCATATTTATCTATCCAGCATTTACCACAAATCGATTTAAATTGCTCAAATGACATATCAACACCAACGTGATCATTGTAAATATGTTGTAGATTTGTATTATCTTGCTTAAACAATACCAACAAATTTGCATTATCTCTAATTAGATGTTTCGGTATACGAGTATAAGTTTGACATAAGTAAAAGCTATCGACACCCTTATGCCTCCCCATACAAAAATATTTTCTAATATTGTTTTGTTTATCGCACGCTACATCGTCAAAAATGAAAACTGAATCTATCTCAGCTTCCGTAGGATCAATTATTTCATCATTTTCCTTACAAGGAAAATATTTAACATCTTTAACGTTGTTTAAAACATTTTCCAACAATTTATATTTTGGCTGATACAGAGACTTAGAATAAATGTAAATATTTTCGAACTTGAGACCATTTTCATCGAATAATAAGGATAGCATGAGATTTGTTTTACCACAGTTTGATGGACCGCAAAGTAGTGCTCTAATGGAATTCGGTAGTAGACTGCTATGTTTCCGAAATTTAGCATTTTCGTCTGTATCCAAATCTAAATTGAGGATTTCAAGAGCATCCTTCTGCTTCACTAATCTCATGATGAATGAATTATATATAAATTGTCGGACGTTTACATAGTTAATTCATTTCAATGTTAACATTTAAAGAAGGTGGAGGTGTTGTGAACTCTCTAATCAACAAGTTACCTATAGAGCTTCACATACCAGGGGGGTATTCTTTCTGTGGACCTGGTACAAAGCTCCAAAAACGCTTAGCGCGAGGCGATCTCGGCATTAATCCATTGGATAGAGCTTGTCGGGAGCACGATATTGCATATTCGCAACATAAAGATTTAAAAGATAGACATAAAGCAGACCTGATACTTCAAGAAAAAGCTTGGAATCGTGTTAAGTCATCAGATGCAAGCGTGGGTGAAAAGACAGCCGCCTGGTTAGTAACTAATACAATGAAAGCTAAAAGAAAATTGGGCATGGGTCTAAAGAAGAAACCGCTTAAAAAGATATCGGGTGCTACTGTTAAGAAGACTCTTAAAAGATTCGGAAGCGATATTAAACAAGGTGCTAAATTATCATTGGAGGCAGCTAAGGTCGCTATCAGAGAAGCTGGAGGTCGAAAACGTATTAAAACCCCCAGAATAATACCCATACCGAAAGTTGGAGGTGTATTGCCACTCATACCAATATTCGCCGGGCTAAGCGCTCTCGGCTCACTGGCAGGCGGTGTAAGTGGTATAACACAAGCAGTACTCAAAGCTAAGACCGCTCGAAGACAATTACGGGAAGCTGAAAGACATAATAAAACTATGGAAACTATTGCATTAAAAGGTGAAGGTTTATATATGAAGCCATATAAGAAGGGTCTCGGTTTATACTTAAAACCATCAAAAAACTACTAAGTCGACTGCCTCAAAGAGCATTAACCGATCATGATATTTTGAAATATGCTAAATATATTCAACATTTTAGAGGTGTATTTATGTTAGATACTCTACCAAAATCACCCAACAAAAACGAAAGCGCAGTCGTTAATTTGGATAGTATTAAAGGACCTGGAACACATTGGGTCTGTTATAAGAAGAAAGGTTTTAATATATATTATTATGATTCGTTTGGCAATTTAATGCCTCCGCCGGAATTGATAGATTATTTCAATACAAAAAGTTCTAATAAAATAATGTACAATCATAAACGTTATCAACGTTTCAACACTATTAATTGTGGACACCTATGTTTAGAATTCCTACTAAATGATATATAATCATATATCTATATGCTAGTATATTAGTCATGTCGTACACTTTTACGTTGAAGGGCACAAAGTCTGTGCTTTCTGTTGATTATTATCCGCCTATTGATTTGAATCCTCACTATGAATACGTTCTGGGTCTAATAGGATTCAATAGCTACAATTCGATTCCCAACATTGTTGAGGGCAGTAATAAATTTTATTATGATAATGATAAAGTTATTATAATTCCAACAGGATCTTATGAGATAAGTGATATTGCAGATTTCTTGATGAAAGCGATGCCTAAAGACACAATATCACTCAAACCAAACAATAATACAATAAAGTGTGAAATTAAAAGCAAATTTGAAATAAATTTTGAACCTAAAGACTCTATAGCAAACATGTTGGGTTTTAGTAGGAGACTATTACCAGCTAATCAAAATCATGAGTCTGATCTACCTGTTAACATTATAAAAGTTGCAACAATAAGAATTGAGTGTAATATCACAACATCAGCCTACTATGATAGTCGTCTATCTCACACGTTGTACGAATTTTCTCCGCAAGTAGAACCGGGATATTTAATCAGTATCTCACCGGAACATATAATATATCTACCTATTAATTCTAAACGTATTGACAATATTACATTAACATTGCTCGATCAAGATGGTGATGCAGTAAACTTTCGTGGGGAACAGATCATTGTTAGATTAGAGCTGAAAAGACTTGCATAATGGGTATTTCATTTTATGATCGTCATATAACATCTACAATACCACGACAGAAGATCACTTCACAGTCTAACCTGAAACAGTTAACATCAGCTAATATAATATTTCTACAATCACTAGGCTTTCAAGTGAAAAATGGAGGAAAAGCTGTCCATATTCCAAGACGTGCAATTCGATGAAGTTATAACTAAGGATGAATATCACACATATTATCCGAGAACGCACAATTTCAATTTAAATGATGAAATCCGCATAAGCATTCAAAATCAAGATGTCTATACACTACCTTCCGAGAGTTATATATACATTGAGGGGAAATTTAAACCTGATGATAATGGAATTGGTAAACCTGAATTAACAAATAATGCGTACGCTTTTTTGTTTGATCAGATTCGATATGAAATTAATGGTGTAGAAATCGATCGTTCAATGAAACCTGGTATTAGTTCTACGATGAAAGCATTAGTTTCCTATAATGAAGCTGAAAGTCGTATGTTGTCAATAGCTGGGTGGTGTCCCTTCGAACAACAGCCTACAGTTTCCAATAATAAGTTCAATGCATGTATGCCGCTCAGTATGTATTTCGGCTTTTGTAATGATTACAAGAAGATTATTATTAATGTTAGCCAAGAATTAGTATTAATTAGAAGTAAAACAGATGAAAACTGCTATCAAAATAAGGCAGATGATGGAACAAAAAAGGCTACAATCGAGATTGAAAAGATTGAGTGGCGTGTACCACATATAAGTGTAAATGATGAGACACGTTTAAAGCTCTTAAACAACCTTAAAACCAATAAACCAATATATTTAACTTTTCGCAAATGGGAATTATACGAACTTCCAGCTTTGCGTGCAACGAAAACTGATATTTGGCCTGTTAAAACTAGCACTAATCTAGAGAAACCACGATACGCTATTATAGCGTTTCAACAAAACAAGAAAGATAATTTTCAAAAAGATGCTTCTAGCTTTGATCATTCTTCAATCACAAACATTAAATTGCATTTAAATTCAGACTATTATCCCTATAGTAATATGAATATAGACATGAGCAAAAAGCTTTATGCCCCAGCATATCTTATGTATACAAAATTTCAATCTAGTTATTATGGTCAGACTCGTGGACCTCTTATGAGCTATAACAGATTTTACGAATCACCACTTTACGTAATAGACTGTTCAAAGCAAAATGAATCTTTAAAAACGTCTACTGTCGATATAAAATTAGAACTAGAGTGCCAGGAGACTTTTAGTGAGAACACTTCCTGTTTATTATTAATTTTACAAGATTGTATTGTTGAATATAGTGCATTAACAGGTACTGTTAAGAAAATTATATAACATTTTAAAAATAAAGATCTATATTCATAATATCTGTTTAACATACATCTATAAATTCAGGGTGAACATGTTAAAATCCCCTAACAAGTTTTCCTCATATATACTGATTATAAAATAAATTTACATTTAGTCACACTCAAGTTATCATGATGCAAAGAGATACAATTGATGATGGTGAGGCGGTTTATCAGTGTACAGATGAAATCGATAGAAAATCGGATTGTTTCCGTTGTGCTGCTGATAAGCAACGTTTTCGTATAAGAATTCGAAACCTAAATAAAATTTTAACCCAAGTTTTGACTGAAACACATAGAGATAAAATCTACAAACAGCGATTTGAATCGTTCGTCATCATCGATATAGAAGGATTTGCCACACCAAACTTCATACCGAAAGAAATGAGTATAAGCGATGGTCAGAGAAGTCTGCATTTTTTATTTAAACCTGCCGTAAGTTTTCATCTATTACCAAGGAAACATCAAAGGACAGTGAGATGGCTGGAAAGAAATCATTTAAACTTGAATTATTCTCAGGGATATATAGAATTGAAAGAGATTACTCAGATATTAAAAAACATTTCTAGTTCTTACAATAAAATATATGTGAAGGGACATCAAAAATATGATTTTCTTAAGAAATATGTAAAATATATAGATATAGTAAATCTGGAATATTGTAAACAAAATGTACCGAATCTTGTTAAAACTATGTTTCCCTGTCTTTATCATAATAATAAAGATAATGAAAAATGCATGTGCACACAATATAATGTTATGACTATTTATAAATATTTGCAATCTAAATAAATATATGAAGATATATATAAATAAGTTGTTTTTTATTTTTATTATTTAAGGTTATATAAATATACATACAAATCGTGAAATATCATGTTTTCTCCATAATACAAATTTTTCTAGCAATAATTTAAAATACTAATTAATACTTTCAAAGTTATTTCTGACGTCAGACTTAAAATACACTTTCTAACTAGACAAACACCTCAAGGTATCTAATTAACGCTGTGGAATTTTTTTTCCAATTATACATCAGATATGAAACATTTAAGGAATGATTCACTTATAACAAATTATACTCGAGAACTTTCTAACGCAATCATTTTAAAATTTCCACAATATATTTTCTATTTATTGTCATATAGGTGAAAACGTCAACTAATTAGCGTTTTCTATCATTAACTCTATTGATATATATTCGCAATAAAGAATACTTGATACCATTCACCGTATACTAATCAAAGTGTGAACACCTCTTTGTGATACGTCTTTACATTTCGCTGTATACTAATCTAATTGTGAATATCTACTGTTTGTGTGTGATACTTCTTTACATTTATAATGTAAGTATATATTTTTAATTTGTTTCTCATAGAATGAGCTGCGCCATATGCGTTTTTTTTATTGTTTAAACATGTAAATTTGCATATGATTAAGTTGTTTATTTTTATTTAACTCTTTAAATATTTTTTTTCAATAATTTAAATAATAAGAGTATTTTTAGTTAAATATATGGGGATCATTCATGTATTAAAATATTATTTTTATATATACAGGTCTATAATTAGTATTTTATATCAATTGATATACGAGGAGTTTTCAAATAAATAGGCAATTTCGATATATTAAAAATTATGTTTCAATAGCTTTTTATTGCATTAAATTTATTATCTTAATTATGTTTAATTTGTTTCTCATAGAATGAACTGAGCCATATGCGTTTTTTAATGTTTAAACCTGTAAATTTGCATAATATTAAGTTGTTTATTTTTATATAACTCTTTAAATATTTTTCTCAATAATTTAAATAATTCTGAATAATAAGAGTATTTTTAGTTAAATATATGGGGATCATTCATGTATTAAAATATTATTTTTATATATACAGGTCTATAATTAGCATTTTATATCAATTGATATACGAGGAGTTTTCAAATAAATAGGCAATTTCGATATATTAAAAATTATGTTTCAATAGCTTTTTATTGTATTAAATTTATTATCTTAATTATGTTTAATTTGTTTCTCATAGAATGAACTGAGCCATATGCGTTTTTTAATGTTTAAACCTGTAAATTTGCATAATATTAAGTTGTTTATTTTTATATAACTCTTTAAATATTTTTCTCAATAATTTAAATAATTCTGAATAATAAGAGTATCTTTAGTTAAATATATGGGGATCATTCATGTATTAAAATATTATTTTTATATATACAGGTCTATAATTAGCATTTTATATCAATTGATATACGAGGAGTTTTCAAATAAATAGGCAATTTCGATATATTAAAAATTATGTTTCAATAGCTTTTTATTACATTAAATTTATTATCTTAATTATGTTTAATTTTGTTTCTCATAGAATGAACTGAGCCATATGCGTTTTTAATGTTTTTAATGTTCTTGCGGTATTAAACAAAAATATTATGGATTCTTATTTTAAAGTTGTTCATTAAATTATATTTCCGCGTAAATAACACGAATTTATGAATGTAGACCATTTGTTAAAGCAGTGTTGTAATTTTAGCTTAAAATGGACTGTGGTAATTGCGGTAAAACTTTTGCACGCACAGATGCTTTTAAAAGACATCCATGTCTAAATAAAGAAGCCTTTACGTGTGAAATATGTCAGTCATCTTTCACGAGGAAGGATAGTCTGACTCGTCATTTGAAGAGAACGCATCAGATGATGAATGCTGGGAGCGCTTCCACATCAAGAGATACGCCTATCAAAAAGCCTAGAGTAGAAGCACCAAAACCTCAGAAGGCCAGGCAAGATGTTTTGAAACCCCAGGTAAGGTACGAATGCTGTGGTCTGAGCTTCTCTAGTAATTTATTATACAAGGGACATCTCAGGTCACAGCAGCACGTATCTGACACTGCTATTGCTTTGGAGGATGGAGTGTTTGAGATTGCCACCAGTTTTAGACATCGCGTCACGTCTTATAGATTATTTATCAATGAAAATGTAGATATCATATCTACATTGAAAAATTTAAAAAGTAAAGCGTGCCAACTGATCATAAATACGATTGAACGGTTAGATTCGAGTGTCAAGGTGCAGATTGAGTTATTTGCTCACTACATTAAACCACAATGTGAGGATCAAATAACCAGTCTAAAATCATTTAACACTCGATACACTGTTATAACGATATCTAGCGATGTACATCATATTTATGATCAGTTGTGTGATATAATCAGAACAAAGTCGGAAGAATTTATGGGGAATCAGTCTGGTTGGAGTCTTGTTTCGGTATCGCATTTAGAAATTAATATAAATTTATTTGACCCAATCAGCGGTTCCTCGTATATAGTTCTACCGACTTCAATAAAAAAAAGGAATGCCTGTATTAATATAATGAACTCAGACGATAAATGTCTTGCGTGGTGTATAACTGCAGCACTCCATCCGACTGACAATCATAGTGAAAGAGTAAGTAGCTATCCGCATTATTCTACAATATTAAACTTAAAGGACATTAAATTCCCGGTCAAACTACATGATATCAGTAAAATAGAAATACTGAATAATATTTCTATTAATGTATATGGCCTGGCATTTGATTCCACATGTGACAAGATTAATGTTGTAGGGCCAATTTATTATACTCATAATCGTATGGATGTGCACATTAATTTACTATTAATTGAAAACGGAGAAAAGTCGCATTATGTTTTAATTAAAAGTCTGTCAAAGCTAATTTCATCTCAGATTAGCACTCATGAACATAAAATACACTTGTGTGACGGTTGTTTCAACCGTTTCCAAACTCAAGCCAGCTTGGAACAACATCAAAACTTTGATTGCAATAGGGTATGTACAGTTCTACCTTCAACTAATCTTAAAAAAACTAAAACAGGTGATATGTTGCCTGAAAATAAATTGCGTTTTAATAATTTTGATAAAAAGCTAAAGGCCAACTTTGTAATATATTGTGATTTCGAGTGTTTATTACAACAAGTTCAATCATGTAGCAGTGATCCAAGCGTTTCATACACTCGCGATATACAAAAACATGTTCCATTCAGCTTTGCATATCAGATCGTTTGCGCGCATGATTCAAGTTTAAATAAATTCGTGTCATATGTCGGTTCGGATTGCCCAAAAGTATTTATTTCGCGACTAGTTGAAGATGTCAAATCTATATACAACAAGTATCTAAAAAATGTCGTTCCGATGCTTAAATTAACGTCAAGTGAAAGTATGATATTTAATAATGCAGTGATCTGTCACATTTGTGAAAAATCTCTCGACGGAGATAAGGTGAGAGATCACTGTCACATTACAGGAAAATTTAGAGGTGCAGCTCACTCTGTTTGTAATTTAAATTTCAAGATACCTAAATTCATCCCAATATATACCCATAATCTAAGTGGCTACGATAGTCATCTATTCATTAAAGATTTGGCTGATGACGACCTAGATATTGACGTAATACCAATTAACAAAGAAAAATATATTAGCTTCAGTAAAAACGTGATAGTTGATCAATATACAGATAAAAAAACGGGCGCGAAGAGGAATATATCTCTTAAATTACGTTTTTTAGATTCTTTTAGGTTTATGGCAGCTTCTCTAGATAAACTAGCTAATAATCTATCTCCTACGGATTTAAATAATGTTAGATCTCACTTTCCCAATGATTTGCAATTTAATTTAGTACGACGAAAAGGTGTTTTCCCTTACGAATATTTAAATACTTTTGAACGTTTGTACGAATCGACTCTACCACCAAAAGACGCCTTTTATAGTTCGTTAGCAGATGAACATATAAGCGATGCTGATTATAAACACGCGCAGACCGTATGGAACATGTTTAACTGTAAAAATTTATTAGATTATTCAAACTTATACTTAAAAACAGACGTTTTATTATTATCAGATATTTTCGAAAATTTCCGACAAATTTGTTATAAAACATACGGTTTGGATCCTGCTCAGTATTATACCAGCCCAGGTTTGTCTTGGGATGCAATGTTGAAGTATACAAAAATCGAGTTGGAACTACTTACGGATATTGATATGCATCACTTTGTAAAGAAAAATATTAGGGGAGGGTTAGCACAAGCTTCATTACGATATGCCAAAGCTAACAATAAATATTCAGGGGATTATGATGCGAGTAGTCCAACGTCATACTTAGTTTACTGGGATGCTAACAACTTGTACGGGTGGGCCATGTCACAATATCTACCATACGGAGACTTTCGTTGGTTGTCAGAAAACGATATTGAAAACTTAGATATAGCTAACATCGCGGACGATTCTGAAATAGGATACTTTTTGGAAGTAGATATCGAGTATCCATCAACACTTCATAGTAGCCATAATGACTTACCTTTTTTGCCCGAAAATATAAAACCCCCCAACTCAAAATTTAACAATAAGAAGCTTATAGCTAATTTGAATGATAAATGTAAATATGTTATACACTACCGAAACTTAAAGCAAGCTTTAAATGCGGGACTCAAAATTATTCAAATTCATCGCGTTTTAGAATTTAAACAGTCCAATTGGCTTCAAAGTTATATTAATTTAAATACCAGCCTCCGTCAGCAGTCGCGCAATGATTTTGAAAAAGATTTTTACAAGTTAATGAATAATTCCGTCTATGGTAAAACCATGGAGAATGTAGACAAGAGAGTTGATGTTAAATTGGTTACACATTGGGATGATAAAGGTAAGAGGCGGGGTGCTGGCAGTTTAATTTCAAAATTGAATTTTAAAAATATTAGCATATTTACAGAGAACTTTGTTGCAATCCAGATGGAGAAGCTTAGAGTGGTTTATAATAAACCTATCTACATAGGCTTCTCCGTGCTGGAACTTTCCAAATCACTAATGTACGATTTTTACTACGATTATTTGAAACGCGAATATGCTGAAAAGGTCTGTCTATGCTACATGGATACAGATAGTTTCATTTTAAAAATTGAGACAGATGATATATATTGTGATATGAGACTTAATATATCAAAATTTGACACTTCAAATTTTCCGAATGACAATATTTTCAACATTCCACCCCAAAACAAAGCTGTGCTGGGTTTGATGAAAGACGAAAATGCAGGTAAGGTAATGAGGGAATTTGTTGCATTGCGAGCCAAAGTATATGCCCTCGAGGTTGAGGGTAGAACTGTTAAGAAATCTAAAGGCGTTAAAAAAAATGTTGTCAGAGATAAAATTAGCTTTGACGACTATAAAAACTGTTTATTTAACAATCAATGCATATTACGACCTCAAAAGCTCTTTAAATCAAAATTACACACCATCCACACGGTAGAGCAGAATAAATTGGCCATATCACCGTTTGACGATAAAAGATATATTAATGTGGATGGTATACATACTCTTGCCTGGGGTCATCGAGATATCGATGGAGAAAATGATGACGTATTTGAAGGTAATTGATATTTTTTTATATAATTTTGCTATTACTAATATTTATTTCTGATTTTATATAGAAACCTCCTAGAAACCTTACACACCAGGAACATCAATCCCCCACCTGCGTTTTATCAAGCGATATCCCCACCAACATTTTTAGTATAATAGAGTTTGAACAAAAAAATATATTAGTATTCTAGTTTTAATTATTCGAGTTGTCACTACAAGTTTCCATCTTTAAAATGAAATCTGGTGAGTAGTATATACAATAATTTTATTAATTTTCTTTTACTAATTTTCCTCATTCTACTGTTGTAGCTATCACAACCGTCGACATTATAAAAGAATCCGATTATAATCAATTCATCGATAATGCTCTGAAGATTAAGGATGCAACGATCGTTCGGGAGAGGCAGCTTGTGGGGCAATCCTCATATTTATTGAACAGAAGTGGTTCTAAATGGCTTATCATCGGACTGAGTCCGGCAGCTGGTTATGCACCTATAATACAAATACGTTCAGTGAATGCTTGCATCTTCTTCACTTTGGAAGAATGGTATGAATTTAACCAAATTGAGGGTTCGAGTTCCAACCATCAAATTGAAGTTGCTACGTATAAAGATATTCAGGTGATCCGTCTGAATAGTAGAAATCAACAGATCGTTCTATCCCAAGATACTTACAACAACATTTACAACCTGAGGGACTTAATTAATGAAAAATTAAGTACGCTCAGTAGTACTGAGTTTATTCAATTTTATAAAAGTACGTTGGAAGCTTGCTCACAAATGGAGGGTGATTCATATCAAAATATTAAATCTTTATTGTCTTGTAATGATAATTCCTTAAATACCTTGTACATGCTTGAAGTGTTACATTTACATTATAATACTCTACATTTTGATTTGGAAATGTACAAAATATAAATTTGTATAGTTGAATATTCTTTTTTGTTCTTTTTCCTGCATAATAGATCCTTTTCCTCACCTGACAATTCTAGTAAAATTTAGTGGTGGTCATAATATATCCGAAATCATACTATTGTGAAACACTACTTTTGAAACATACTGTATATTCATATTCAATACTAGGAATGCTAATTTAGGCTGGTATCCGTCAGAGGGCTCCATTTAGTTGGGTTGGTAATGATGAGAGATGTAATTTTTAGTTTGGCAAATGACTGTCAGAGGGCGCCATTTTAGTTGGGTTGGTAATGATGCAATTTTTAGTTTGGCAAATGACCGTCAGAGGGCGCCACCTTAGTTGGGTTGGTAATGATGAGATGCAATTTTAGTTTGGCAAATGACCGTCAGAGGACGCCATTTTAGTTGGGTTGGTAATGATGAGATGCAATTTTTAGTTTGGCAAATGGCCGTCAGAGGACGCCATTTTAGTTGGGTTGGTAATCAAGAAATCTACCATTTTTAGTTTGGCAAATGACTGTTAGAGGGCGCCACCTTAGTTTGGCAAATGACTGTCAGAGGGCGCCACCTCCGCCTCCGATGACCTTTGACCCCCGCCTCCGGCGACCTTTGACCCCCGCCGCCGGTGACCTTTGACCCCCGCCTCCGGTGACCTTTGACCCCCGCCTCCGGCGATCTTTGACCTTTGACCTCCACCTCCGCTGACCTTTGACCTCCACCTCCGGCGACCTTTGACCCGTGACCTTTGACCCTTGACCCTTGACCTTTGACCTTGACCTTTGACCTTTGACCTTTGACCTCCTACTCCCACCGCCCGGCGGTGGGAGTAGGACCGGCGAATATACACTACTACTACTATTGCTGCATGTCATATTTATATTGTTTACGATAAGACGTGCTTGGGAAACAGAAACACAGCTTAATGTAGGTTGCTAATCCTGCAGTATTTATAAAGTGGCATATTTATTTTTGTATTTAATCCCATCCAGATGTTTGTGTTAGAAGGGTGGGAACCAGACGTACAAAAACAAATACTAGAGCAGTGCATAACGATCGGGCAACCTAGCCACACATGTAAAAATATATGCCTCTATACATATAACAAAATGTGTTTTATTTATATATGAGAAACGAGCAAGTTCTCTCACACGTAAAAACCTCAAGCAAAAAAGGTTAATTGTTACACATAGCAATTAGAAGGCGCAGATTTACAACCTGCGTCCAAACAAGAAGTGAAAAACGCCAGCAAGATTAAACCATTAATCCACTGTCAACAAATACTACAAATAATAATAATAAGAATAACTCATTTTATTTCTTAATACTTCAGACATTGTAGCACAGTACAGCAAAAGTAAAAGAAATACGTCACATACAATACAATATAAAGTTATTTAAAATAATTTATGAAATCTTGAGCATTGTAACAACAGATTTGAAGGAGA